>VZTL01039143.1:0-15523 GCA_013400535.1 Scopus umbretta
GGAGTAGATGGACTCTGGGTGATGTGGAAATGAAAGGGGAAAACAGGAGAGAAATGTAGGCAGGGCTGCAAGAATAAGACAAGTTCTTTCCCTTCTGAGTCCTTCCATCAGATAAAATTGTCAGAATGTGTAGGAAAAAAAGCATTACTGCTGAATGTGAAACTGAAAGTGTGTCCTGAGTTTACAACTGCTCAGANTGTGTCCTCAGTTTACAACTGCTCAGAGAGTCCTAATCTTCTAGACTTCCTCTTTTGCTTTCCATGCTGTCAGGCAAAGACTGTGTGGAGCCTAGTGTCTTCCCGTATACCTAGAATTTTCCAAAACTTAGTCTCTAACACTTAACCTGCTCCATTTAACGGTATAACCACTCCTTCTTTTGAATGAAACAAAGTGAAAGAGAGAAAAAGAAAATTATACTGATAAGAATTCTTTCTTTCTTTCTTGTCTGAAGCCTTTCAGAAAAGCAAAGCTCTTTTTTATGTGGTAGTGGCAGTCTCTTCTTTGACTGTTTCTTACTTTTAAAACTGGAATTGCAAACACTTCTAGTCAGCTTCATGCTGATGATGACTATAATTGATGTAAAATCACACTTGTAAAGCTACAATTGTAAAACTATCCAATTGAAAATTTGGTATTCTGAAGGGTTTTCAAAACTGAGTGTTAAAATACGGATCTGAGCAAAAGTGTCGTCATTGCATATCTGGTGCAAAGCTTGAAAGTGTTATTTTTGTGAATTACCAGATACCTGTACAGCTCAGTTACTTGATATGCTTTTTTCTTGCTTCATTAGGTGGACAACAAGGGTGTTTCTGTTTGTTTTGGTTTGGGTTTTTTTTATGTTGGGGTAGAACTGTTCTGTGGATGTGTTCATGGAATACCTAGCGCTTGGGTTGACTTGATTTTAGTCTCTTTGCTTTAGTTCACTTGCAACTTCAGGGGACTTAATTAAAATTTTAAGGAGATTAAGTGGAAAGATGAATTGGTGTTTAGAGATTACTTTCTCTTCTCTTACCTGACTGATGGGTACTAGCCTGACTGCTAACAAAGGAGTAGTTTGTCTTAACTCTTTGGAGATTCATTGAAAGCTTGGAATCAAATATATATGATCTTTACTTCATAGCGAGTACTTCAGACTATATTTCAATCACAGAATAATACAAGACCAAGAATTATAGAAGGTACCTAAAGTCAGCTAAGTGTTTATTTTTAAAGGGTCAAGTGTCTTTAAATGTGTATGTGAAAGCGGTAGGCTTGAGAAACCAACTTTTCATGGTTTCTGTAAACAATATTGGTATGGTTAGATATTTGTTGATGATTGCAGTAGCAGTGGTCACTTTATTTATAACTAGCAACATGCTATTTGGCTGTTAGCTCTAGAGTTCAGCAGTCATTCTGCTTGTTCATGTAATAATATGGAAATAATAGTGCGCCAATCTAACAGTCCCCTCCTGTTAACGAGGGAGATCTATCCCCAGTCTGTACTCTTCCCCTACATGTGGGCTTGTACTGGCACTTCTTAGGTCCTTCTAGCCAGCTCAGTTTGCTAGAGACTAATTCAGACTTCTCGTCACCCACCAAAAAAAACCACTTTCTGCTGTACTAGCAAATGGAATTGCCTCTCTGAAGTGTCCAGTGAGCAGAAGAGCCAGAGAAAAGTCACCATGGAGGAGAGAGGAGAGTCAGACCTCTTCTGGTAGGTGGCAACAGCAACCTGGTGAGCTGGGCTGTATTGGAGGCATGAGGGGACAGAAAAATGAGGAGCGGTATATGATAAACAGATGAAGAAAGTTCACTTAAGATAACTTGCTAGCCTTTAATAAACCATGTCCTATCAAAGGATTTATCTCAGAATTCTGTCTGCAAAAGTTGTTGTGATGCAGAACACATAACTTGAGGACACTTGCCAAAAGAGCTCTGCAGTAGCATTTAGAAAGGAACCCCTCTGAGTAACAGCAAGCTGGTTTTGTTTGCTCAACTACCTGTTGTAGGATCTTCTGAGAAGGCAGATTAATTGAGGTGCATCTGTATTACCACAATGACGTGTTTAGACTTAGTGTGAGGGGAAACATGCATTTTTAAATAATGTGTTTTACTTTTAGTGCATAAACAGGTAATACTTGTGTTGCGTGATATATATATTTTACCTACTTTTATACAACTCTGATAAGGAGCTAGAGCAAGTACCTAAATAAAGTACATGGGCTCCCACAGACTACAGTTCAATTTAACTGTCAGTTTACCAGAATTCACACCATAAGAGAGTAGTGCTGTGAAACCTGACCCCTGAAGAGGTGTGTTCAGACCAGCTGAGAAACCTGTCTACTGTCTCAGGACTTCAGTATGTTGTTTCCTTTGCAATATAGAGTACTGCAGAGTTACACTACAGGGCGATCAGTAGTTTGAGATCATTTGGTCTAGGTCTGACAAATACACTGCTTAACATTATTTCGTGCTTCTTAATTGCTGAAGAAGTGCACATTTCTGGCTAGTATTTTTATCGGAATGGATTTGGAATTGCACAACCTTAACTCCCGGGAGGATAAGCATCTGTAGTGGGAGAAGTTGTATTGAAGACAGGGTAACTTTGCCATAACCTAAATTAAGCCTGTGTCAGTGTTTCACACTAAATTTATTCAAGCTTGAGGTTTTAAAAAAAAACAAAAAACAAAAAAAAAGGTCCAAAGTCAACAGATTTTCATGTGTTACTGTTACTGGTTTGTTATATTGTAATATCCATTGGAAGTTTAATAAAAGATCAAAATACTAAAAAAGTCTGTTGCTCATGCTCCATCTCTGAGAAGTGCCCTCTGCCCAGTGCTGACTGGAAGGAGTACAGTGTATTCTTGGCGTTAATACTGATTCAGAATAATTTTTATAAGACTCATTCTTTAATTACCATATTCCTCACTTGAAATTCGAAACTGTACTTTGAATTAAATCTGGTTATGCACATCTGAAGATAGCAGGTGAAAAAAATGCATTTATTCCTTTTATTATCTAAGTTGATAGCATTCAAATGTCTCATGGATGCTTTGAAGCAAATTCATAGAAAGAAGCTACAAAAGTCGGACTTAGCTGTTTGATACATTTTCAATTTAAACATTTGAAGAGATACATATGATTTACTAACTTTTCTGAGATATGTACGGAAACTTGCCTAAGTGTGAAGCATGTATGTGTGAATTAAATGTGAACTTAAATAATAGACTGTTCTGAAAATGAGGGTTTTTTTCTTTTACGTAAAAGCATATACTTGCTTTCAGGTATTAACTGCAAGCCTTTCAAAAACTGCTGTAACAAGAAGGAGGAAGAAGATTATGTGCCAGGGCTGCTGCTTTTGAACATGGTTGAGACACAGGTGTGTGCTCCAAGTCTTGCATGCCATGCTACTATGGTATAAACCAGCTTCTGTCTCGGAGCCTTATCCACGTAGTGATCAACGTGAGCAGTTTGTACGCCAATAGCTCTTGTCCCCAGGAGCAGAAAGCATTTCATAGAATCATAGAATCGCTAAGGTTGTGGAAAAAGACTTCCAAGATCATCTAGTCCAACTGTCAACCCAACGCCACCATGCCTACTAAACCATGTCCTGAAGTGCCACATCTACGCGTTTTTTGAATACGTTTGAATACACATTTTTTGAATTTGTATCAATAGAGCACAACCAGCAAGGGTTCATACCTTTGCGTGGCCTTGTAGCCATGTTTAGCCAATAGTTCCTCTGGACTGAAAAACTTGAAGTAAAGCAGATCACTATACGGAAAGGCTTGTCCTATTGCTGCTGAAGGTTAAAAACTTATCAAGGAGATAGGGCGTAGCCCTTACACAAACAGGGTAGCTAGTATTCTGAGATGAGCTGTATTTTTTTTAGTCTCGTTGTTACTTTATGGTAGCACAGAAAATGTGCTTATATATAAAGGTGCTGTAAACAGATATGCCTGTTCTAGCTTCCAGGTTTTTTTCCCCTTCCTTTTCCATTGCCCAGGATTTGTTAAGAGAACAAATGCAGTAGCATCTTGTCCATTTGCCTTAAGGGGAGAGATCCAATACCAGGTTTTGTGTGTGAACTAGTGAAAGAAACAGTAAATGATAGAATACACTTGTTCCACACAAACAGGGTTTTACAAAATAATAGCTTATAAGATAATTTCTTATAGCCCTTGCATAGTATTTCCTGAAAAGTGGGTGGAAGCCTCCTGCACTTTTCTTTTTACACATTTGTGAGGTAGTATTCTTCTGTTTTATTCTGCACTACTTGGATAATGTACTTAGGGAATTTAAAGACCAAGGGTGTAGTTTCATGAGCATTTCTTTCCATGTCAGCACTGGCGTGAGCTGCCCTGACCTTAGGTTCTTATTCCTGCCTTGCCCCTCAGTTGCACTAGTATAACTAGTTAATGTTCCAGGTGGCTATGCAGCAAAGCAGATTGTGGAATTTACCATCAGAAAAATATTATTTTTAACCTGGATCGATTCCCTGACAGGCCTTACTGCTCAGCTGCACAAACAGTTGTGCCAGCGCAGCTGAGGGATGAGGACTACTTAAGCTGGTACTACAGTGGAAAAAGTGTTGTGAAACTGTATCCTATGGCTTAATCTGTGTATTCTAGGTGTTTTGCTGGTACAGTTAGACTATGCTGGCAAAATATTTCTCATACAGATTCAGCTTTCATCAGTACAGTTTATGTTGATTGTGGAATGGAGAAAAGGATAATTGTGGGTTTTGCTCTGATACTTCCATGTTGTCAAAATAGAGAATATATACAACGTATGTCTGTCAATTCTGTATAAAAAATGTTATTCTTTACATAAAAAAAAAACCTGATTTGGGCTACTAATGATCATTAGAAAATGGAGGAACTATAAAATCAAGGCATCCTCTGTTTATTTGTGCTGTCTACTTTGAATACATGTAATGTTGAGATAGCTGCTTCCATCTTTAACCACATCAGTAATCCTGCAGATGATGAAAGATTAATAGCAATCTTTTTTTCTGAAGGTGAGGGCAACAGGAAGTCTTACAAGAAATGAAATTCATAATTCCCGAGTATATACAATAAGAAGCTAAAAGCTCTGAAGAAGAGGTTTTAAATTTCAGGAGATAATACGGGATTTCTTAAGAATTCCTTTTTTTGTCACTACACACTTAGAAAGGTGGTTACGTAGCTATGGGCCCACCTGGGAAAGAAAGCATCAGAATGTCTTGATTCTTTGTCCAGAAACTTTGGCTGTCCTATTCCTTGTCAAATTTCCTGGACCCAGGCAATTAGATTCTTTCTTTTCTGATCTGGTGGTTCTATCGTTTTAGGTGTCTGTTCAATTCAGTTCTCAGTCTCATGCTATAAATGGGGGAAAGGGGAAAACAAGTATTCTCCCATACTTAGAATAGTTAAAGAATTTTGATTTTTTTAATGCTTTGCACTTAAAATTTGTAGTTCTGAATATTGCTACATATGATACACAGTGAAGAATAATTTAAAACTGTTGTTACGTTTCTTTGTATTCAGGTACCATTCAGCTAAGGTGGGCTTCCTTCAATGATATTTCACTAATAGTGTATTTATAGGCTTTTAAAAAATGCTACAGTATTTCATATTTTTTACTTTCTTTAAGCTGATAGATATCTAAGCTCACGTGTGGCTGTAAGACAGTTTTATTGATTTTATTTGGTAATCAGTGTTTGGAATGCCTTCTGCCCCATTCAACTTCCAAATATCAGTCTGGAATAGGCTTTGTAATACAGGGAGAATGAGAAATCTTAGGATTTGAAACAAACTAGTATTCTAAATGCTTTTATCTAATGTTACTTATAATCATGTAATGTTAACACTGAACTATTACAAACTGATTGAGAAATGTAAGGTAGTGTTACAGAAGAAGTTTATGCATTGTATATTCCTTTAAGAGTTCACTATCCCTATGGCAATAACTGGAAAGAGCTTTTTCTAATTATGCAAAGTTTAAGGTTTCATTAAAATGGAGAGGGGGAAAGCAGCTCCTAAACGTCTGCATTTTGTGGCTTGGAAAGGAAACGTAAATCTGTTCTTTGCAGACAGTTGTGTTTTTTGGGTTTTTTGCTGACTCTTTGTAGCTTTCCTAAGCACTGAAGAGAAATTTTAATATGTGAGTAAACTTACTGATCTGTGCAAGAGTGAAATTGCTAAAATCACTGATATTCGAGAAAACTATGCAATAGTTCAGAAGCTATAAAGCAAACTTATGCAGAATTTCTTCTAAAGTTGGAAGAAGGCATATGGACAACTCATTTCACTGTAATGGTAGTTTCCTTTGCTCTTGATTCTGTAAGAAATATTTCGAACTTCCAGTGTTGTTGTTTGTAAGGGAGTTTTCTTTATAGAATTTTAAATTATGAGAAGAACTGTCTCTTGTCTCATTTATGATATAAATTGAGATACGAGGAATACATTTTAAAAAAGGCTAGTTTACATTTATTTTTGTAGAGTTCAAGTAATTGTTAGATTTGTTTTTACTATGAAACGTTATAGTGGGTAGAATATATTTTAATCTACTATTATACATATTAATTTTACTATTACCCAGGCCTGGGAGCATTTCATAATTCTTCATTCTAAATTCATGTAACTGAAATAGCGGTGTTCATGGCAGATTTTTTTTGTTCTAGAGTATGTTGGTTTGTTTTGGTCCTGTTTTGGGCCTGTAGCTTGCCTCTCAGGTTGGTGGTATTGGCATTTAGTTTTGATTTGGCTGGAGCAATCAATCCTGTGAGGACTCACTGATGGTAAAAAGGAATTGAGTTTACTGCAGCTGATACAAGAAGCAAGTGTGAATATTTCAGAATATGTTTTAACATTGTGAAATGGAATGGCTGTAGGTTTATCAGTTTTAATGCAACACAGGTTATCATATATAAATTGCGACAGATTCAGTGGATTCTGTGGAAGACTTGCTGTGTGTTTTACTTGCTTCCTTGGATGCTGTCTGTGGCCAGTGTCACTAATCCTTTCTTATAGGGACTAAAACTAGTCATGCATTTTACACCTATATACCTCTCATTGATGTTGAAGGGCACAGTATGGTTGAAATTCATGCTTCAATGTCTTCAAAATTTGTCCAGATGTGATTTAGTTGCTTATTGTTACACACCAATAACCAAGCTGCTGTATCTATCCCCTGTGGCTCCCAATGATATGGTTAAGGTGTCTTGGTCAATGTTATTAATACTACTATGTAATAATAGGGGGTGAGAGGCCTAATCTGTGGACTGGGCCAAGTTCCAGGGATGCTTGGAATTTTATGTCGTTTGATTTCCTTCAGTGACCCAATCATTAGAACTGCTCCTTTTTAAAAACACGTATAAGGGTACCCTGACGGTGTCAGAATGAGGATGTGGCATTTACAATGGCAGATTGCTGACTTCTTTACAGGTTGAACATAGCTTTATGGGTAAAGTAGAAGGACTTTTAAACACAAAGGAGGTGTAGTCTTTCAATATTATTTCATAGGCTGTTGTCTTTGATTTTGTTTAGAGGACTTCTCATGTAATGACCAAAAGTGATTGCCCGTCTGTCTGTCTCAAGACAAATCAGTAGGCTTTCTGGAAGATCTGTAGGATAAGAGGAAACCCCAGCATTTCAAAATATTTTTAATTGTTTTTTTTCCACATAAGGAATTAACTATGACACCTCATTTAAAATAACTAACCATTCATTTGCAACATGGTGGTAACTTTTATTTCATGGAAAGTGTAGCAGTTTCCATTCCTTATTGGAAAGAAGCTGCTTTTTGGGGTGAGGGATGAAGTTTAAAAGTCCATCTGAAACCATTCATTCTTGGTTTGGGTTTTTTTTATTTTTTCTTAGTTTCATAATGACTCGTGCTAGTAACAACTCATAGTAGCCCTTTTTGATATCTGTATGCCCTTTCACTTAAGGTTTACTGTTCTCTTAGTCAAAAGATGACCACCCTGCATTTATCTACAAAGGCAGAGCAAGATCTGCCAACTTCTATGACACAGGATTTTTCTGAACTTCAGCATATGATATTGAAAAAGGTTTTCCACTGTCTGTACTGGCGTCTTATCCTGGTTTCAGCTGGGATAGAGCTAATTTTCTTCCTAGTAGCTGGCATGGTGCTGTGTTTTGGATTTAGTCTGAGAATAATACTGATCACACCAATGTTTTAGTTGTTGCTTGGTAGTGCTTATCCTAGTTAAGGACTCTTTCTTTCAGCTTCCCATGCTCTGCCAGGGGCACAAGAAGCTGGGAGGGGGCACAGCCAGGACAGCTGACCCAACCTGGCCACAGGGCTATTCCATACCATATGGCATCACGCTCAGTACAGAAACTGGGGGGAGTTGGCGGGGGGGGGGCAGCGATCGCTGCTTGAGGACGGGCTGGGCATCGGTCGGCGGGTGGTGAGTGGTTGTGTAATTTGTATTTTTTCCCTCACTGGGTTTTGTTTCTCTCTCTCATTTTTTTTCATTATGGTTATTATTATTGTTGTTGTTGTTATTTCAGTTATTAAACTGTTCTTATCTCAACCCATGAGTTTTCTTACTTTTACCCTTTTAAGTCTCTCCCCATCCCCACGGAGGGGGAGAGAGCGGCTGTGTGGTGCTCAGTTGCCAACAGGGGCTAAACCACAACATATCTAAAACTTTCCTACTGTGAAAATATTGTTAGCAGTGGCTTTGATTTTTGGCATTAAGAAGCTTGGCATTTTAAAATTTGAATTTCAAATATTTAAATGGTTCTCTCTGATCTCTAGGGAGGACATTTGTCTGGGCTAGAAAGAAATAAGTCTTAGTCAAATGGAGCTAAATTCCACTGAAACATGTAAACATCTAGTTAGCAGGGAGGGATCTCAAGGTCTGTGGAAGAGTTGGGGCTCACATAAGCTGCTGATTAAGGATCTGCATAGAGCCCAACAGTAGCAGATAAATACTTGGCACAGAGGTTTGAACTTAATTTGGGCTCAGTGTCACAGTATGAGTTGAGGCTTGTAATTTTTCCTATAGCTCTTTCTCTTCGCATACTCAGCCCTATAACTTTCATTTTTCCCTGCATGTTTTTCCATACTTCAGTTTTGTAAGTAGGCAGCTTTCAAACTGAATGCTTTTCTTGAGGTTTTGCAGGTTGTGTGTGTGTGTGTATTCACAAAATAATCACAAGTACATTCAAATGTTGAAAGTATTACACATGTAAAAGTACAGAAAAGGTATTTCTATACTAATTCTTGTACTTCTTTAGATACTTATTTAGAATGCAATTGCTGGTGCAAAAGCACTGTAAAAACTTCAAATTAATTAACCTTGCTTTAAAAAAGCATATTTCAAACAACAGCTGTGAATCTAAACAGGCTTCAAAGTACTAACCAATGTGTCAGTCTTCTCAAAGCATAGGCAAAAGGGCTTTTCAGACTGAATTTAAGAAAGAGCATAGCCAGCATGTTGTAGGATGTGATTATTCCTTGTGTTCAGCACTTGGGAGGATGCATCTGACAGGCTGTCTCAAGTCTGCCCCTGCAAGAAATGCTGACAAACCAGAGCAAGTTCAGTTGAGGGCAACTAAGATGGTTAGTGATGTATGTGGAGAGGCTGAGGAAACTTAGCATCTTTAATATGGGGAAGAGAGGGCTAAAGGTGGATTTATGTGTAGTCTTAAGTTGTTTTAATGGGAATTATAGGCAAGATGGGGGTGGCATACTCTTCTCAGATGGTGACCAAAACGACAGGAGATAAGTCACGTATTACAACAAGGGAAATCCCAATTAGACATAAGGAAAAAGTTGTTCTTAGTGGCAGTGATTAAACACTGGAGGCTTTCCAGAAACCTAGTGGAATCTCCATCCTTGGGGGTTTTCAGGATTTGGCTGGCCAAGGCCCTGTTCACCTGGTTTAAACCTGAAGTTAGTCCTGCTTTGAATAGGTGTTTGGAGCTGTTGACCTCCAGAAATCCCTTTCAACCTAAGTTTTTCAGTGATTCTATGAAAATGGAGCTGTTTTTTATTGCAGAGTATTCCAGAGTTGTAGGTCCAAGTTCAGAAAACATTCCAGATCAATTGTGCTTTATCAAGGATGCTGTTAGAGGTGGTTTGAGACAGAGCAGCCTTAGATGATATAATTCCAGTCTGTTTGAGGCTGCATAAATCCAGACTAGTGCTTCCTCGAATATGTTTTCACATGTTTCTTAGAAATGTTTCTGGTTTGTTTTTTTTAGGCAGTCACTGCTCTTGTGCACCTATTCTAGTTGTAGAATTGGTTTAATATGCATTCCCGTAGGGATATTATAGGAGTGGAATATACGAGTGATGCAGTCATACCACTGATCCAATGCTGGCTGCTAAAATAATACGATACATGGCTCATAACTCACTACTCGAATTCAGCTTTTGGTCTAGCCATGCTTACAGGGTCTGTAATTCAGATTCTTAATTAGAGTTCTTGGAAAGCAGGTGTAATTTATTTCAGCCTCTTTCATGGTTCCCCTCAGTTTAGCAGTGAAATCTTTGATTTCAGAATAATGCAATTCCAGACTTTTTGCATGGTAGGATCTTCCAGTGTACCCTAGTATCTGATGGATGTAAATGTACCCAAGACGGTTTGAGCTTATGCAGCAGCTCATTGCTGCTGAAGCATAAAGAATAATCCAACAAAAAGAAAGGTATTGTCTTCTAATAGGTTAATCACTTGAATTTGACCTGGAGGAGGTCAACAAATACCATGACCAGAGCAAGAAAAATGGCAGAACTGTAATGTCTGGGAGCAGAGTGGAGACAGAAGGAGGGATGTGTTCTATTATGAAGCTTTCAGTGTTCTCAACTTTCTCATGTAGTTTCACCCTAAATCTCTAAGCAATTTGTTAGTAAAGGAGCATACACGGTTGACTATTACTGCCAGATAATTAACTTGCAGTGCAGATCTCTCATCTTGTAGGGGATCTCGAGTCTTATCATAGGGGAAGATTAACTTAACAATCTTATCCTCAGAGTGAGCAAGAATAGCAATAGTGGACTTGTTGACTATTCCTCACAAGCAGTCTTGGAATTGAAGCTAAAAAAAAGAGAAAGGGGAAAAAAAAACACCAAAACAACAACAAAAACACCACAAAACAAACAAACCAACCAACCAAATTGACTCAAGATGGTTCTGTCCTTTCCTGGCTAAGGTAGCTTGCGCTCTGGATTTGTGCTGCAGGAGGTAGCTGGCAGACCTAATAATGTTAACGCTGGAGCTTCATTGTTTGCATCTGCAACAATGAGTGGCCTTTGTGCTTGGTTTGAAAAGGTTCATAGAGATCTTGGGAATGTATATTCAGTGGATTCTTCTTACTCCTTCTCCGAAAGCAAATTAGGCTTGATAGTTAATTCTGAAATTATTTTTAAGAGTTGAAAGTCGGAGAACTCCTAGGTGGTGGCTGACTAGCCAGCTTTCATTTGTATTGACGCCAGTAGATTTTAGCTAAAATATTTTGAAGTAGTGTTTTCTTTTGGGGGAAGGAGGGAATTAGTGAAAGACCTTAAATTGTTTTGGTAAAACTTGAGATTACTATTTTGCATTGGTATGTTCACATAAATGTTGTTGTTTAATTAACAAAGAACAGGAAAGTTTTGAATCTTCATGAAGAGTGTGATGATGAGCACAAATCTCTTTTTAGCAACTGTTTTTTTTCTTTTTTCTCCCCCCCCTTTTTTTTTCTTTGCATAATGTTTTTGCCATAAATCATTCTCTTAGTTTAGCAGTCTAAATTATAAGAAATGTCCTACTTTTGACACGTTATGATCTTTACCATTCTGGATCGATGGTTTAAGTTACTTGATTACTTTTAGATTATCTTCATTGATCTGATTGAAATTATTTGTTCTTGAAATATGAAAATGTGAAATATAAGTCACTTTTTGCATACAGAGCAGGGAACGAGAGCACTTGCTGAAAGGAGTATGTGGAAAGTAAAAGGAATACTTGGAGTTACTCTCAAACCCTCTGGATTCCTTGTGGCTTTTTGTGACACATGCATTCGCTGCTTGGTGAATGCCAGAAAAAGTGTAATTTGATCATTGAGCCACGTTTGGTAAATCCCAGTTTTGTGGGGACAGCCTGTTCTGTCCGTAGGGGAAAAGCTCACTGCCAGAATCTAAAAGCTTTCTCTTTTCTTTGGTTCTCTATTCTTCTGCTCTAGACTACTGAAATACAGACACGTGTTACTTGTGACACTAACAGCATCTGTATCTGCTTTAGTCGTTGTTGTATTGTTTGGTCAATAAGTTTTCAGACTATACTTTTGTTGAAATCTGGCTAAATAGTTACTTTGAGAAAATATTTTGATAAATGGTTTTGCAAAACTTTCTCTAATATAGGATCAGTGAAACACTAAGATCTGATGTGAAGGCCATAGCCTGCTGCTGCTTAGCAACTGTTTGAGTACTTTCTCAAGTCTGGTGTATATGCAATAGAACTAGTTGTGTCCTGTTGTTTGATGCTGGCTTTGACAGTCCAAAGCTACTTCCAGTTTCTCTGTAAATGGTGTATTTTAAAAACGATTAGCCAGTCGTCCACACATCATTTATATTGCTGGTGAGGTTGAAAACACTAGCTGAAAGCTCTTTAAGTGTTAAATTTGTGTTCCTTCCATTTGGATTGTAAATGAGAATAAAGTACCTGTCTTAGTAGATGTACTTTTAAAACAACATTCCAAAAGCTTATTTCTTTGGCACTGAATTATATTTTTTCCTCTAGGGAAGAACATCAGGGAAGAAGGCAAGCATTAGCATCCTGTGAAATAGTTTCTCATCTTCAGATCGTAGTTCTGAGAATGATTTTTAGCTGGCGTAGCTTCTACCAGCCTCTGTTGCTCCAACTGGCATCAGCATTTGATTGGCAGAGTGATGAACAAGGCTGGGAAACTGATTTAGGTTAAAATTAACCTAGCCCCCAAAAATGGTATTACTAAAAGGTATTCTGAATAAGTAATCCAACTTTTTCATACAAGTGCTTGCTCAAGGGAGAAAGGGGAACTGCCAGCCCAGGTACTAATGGAGAGAAAAGCAGGATCTTACCCTTGAGAGAACCCAGACCTCAGACTGTCCTGAATGCCTCTTGTCCTAACCGGCATACCATGCCTGGTGTAAATCTACTTAAATTCCATATATGAGTGATTTTGGTATTAGTGTTTCATAAAGAAACTTTGATATACCAGGAGTGATAGTTCCACAGTGTAATCTCAATTGGCTGGTTAGTTAATGGTACCGAGTTATGGATACAAGTCAAGCAACTTAAACTTTACATTTACATCTTCATTGAAATGTAAGTGAAAGGATTTGGTTTGTGGTAACAAAGGCTTAAACTGTGGATGTGAATTCAGTGGCTTGAAAAGCAAAAACTTGTCTGGTGAGGACTATACATGATTACGAGGAGGAAGTTGTGTGGTGTCATGACTATCTGTGACTGCTAGGAGGAAGTAAAACAGCTTGTTCCTTCCTCGTCTAGTGCAGTGCACTAACAGTCCAAACGCATGGCTATGGGTTTGTGACGGTCCATTTTAATGGTGTGAGCAATGACTTCCATGTAAACGCGATCACAAATTCTACCACCTTCAAACTACGCTTGTATGTGGCATATAATGTACATTTTTACATACAGATGTTTATATGTATAGGAAAGAACACTGAAGGTGATACGTGATTAATTTCTTTTGCTCTTAAATCATACAGTTTGCAACTTGTAATGATTTGCAGACTTGCTCAAAATACTATTGCTCAAGCTATCTTTAGTATCTCGCTGCTTTTCTCTAAGCAGATAACCCCTCTAAAGCCAGTAGTACTGCTCAGGAATGTTTCACTTCCAACACTTTTCAAGTGGTATAGTGTATAAACCAGTCATTCTCAAAAGTAGTCTGTGAATCACAGTGGAGTGCTACACAAATGTGGCTTCAGCAAGCTGAAGGGCGGGTGGGGAGTTGTGCACATTGTCTACCAAGCTGGTGCTTCCTGATTGTATAACTGCCACAGATATGAGAGTCCTTACTGTAAATTTTTGCAAAATGTTAGTATTCGTCTTTAAGTGCCTGCTAGCATATGAGGAATTGGAGATTTTGACCCTGTGACCTGGAAAAATCCTTGTTGTTTCACAAGTTAGAATTGCTGTTATGTTTTAAAATGAGGTCAGCAAAGAGACTCTGTTGATAAGACTGTTTGGACGATATCGTAGTTCAGAAGTGTAGTGTTTTGCCTAGTGAAATGCAAAAGAAAGATGATGAATGAGCTGGAGTATGATAAGAAGAGAGAAATTGTCTCTTTGGCTGTGCTCCAATGTGTTAAAATCAGAGTGTGCAATTCTATTCCTGGCATTACTGTGGAGTTACTGCATGATGTTAGGCAGGACTTGAGAGATGTGCGTGCGAATGCATGTCATATGGCTTAATTGTGATGGTACTAATTTTTTTACTCCTAACTTCCCAGTGCTTATCTCCCCCCCTCCCTCACCCCACCCCCAACAGTAATGTTATTTTATATGGGTATGTATTTAAAGTCTTTTCCGAGTCAGGTCACCATTAATATAGTCTGCTCTGCAGTAGATGTATCAACTGTTGAACACTACACACCAATTTAAGACACAAATAAAGAATAATTAATTACAAGCGAGATACATTTAAAGTAGGTAGTATTTCTGGAGTTTGGCTGCCATGATATGACTGAACCACCCTTAAATTTATAAGTAATACAGAGTACCACAACTAGATGTAATTTGCCTTCGGTGCATTCATGTTTTTTTTGAGGCCTTTCATTCAGTGTTATTGTGTTGGTCTGACTTTTCATTCGTAGAATATGGTGAACAGTACGTAACATGGTTGCAAAGGCAAAGACCCGGCAGGAATATTCTTCATAGCAATGTTATTGTTCGTAGTAGCCTTATTATAACAGGAAATGAGAATTTTAAAGATTTTTCTTTTTGTCATTATTCTAATATACCTATTCTCAGAAGCTCAATTTTAAAACTTGGTAATGAGAATTCCTAAAACTAGAGACCTCTCTTGCTTAGCCTGTGAAATGTTATTGCATCTCATTGGCTGAGTTAGAAACTTAGTAAAATAAATTTCCCTCCTAATGGTATGGCTTGAGGAGATTTTGGCACTGTGCCATGACAACTGCATTCAAAAGCCTTAGCATTAGTGTTGCCCTTGCTGCAGTAGTAACAACCCTTTGAGCAATCGAATAAATGAAGGATGGAGAGATCTCTGACTAGTTGACTCTATTCTGGGAACATTACAAAGAAAATAAGTCTTCTAAGTCTTAGAGCAGAGGTGGTAGTTCCCTCCAAATCAGTTTTCCAGACCTAGCTTTTTTATTTCTCCAACTTCTGCATATGGCAAGAGTTAGCCTTATATCCTTTATACTCCCTTATACCATTACAGTTGCCCTTATATTTCATCCTCAGTAAGAGGATTGAACTGTCAAACTTTAGACAACCACTTGCCACTCTTATTGGTAACTCATGTGGGGCTGTACTAACACCTTCTGAATTTGTTTCATCTGCTTGTCTAAACCA
>VZTL01039146.1:0-13883 GCA_013400535.1 Scopus umbretta
GACATGATTCAGTTGTCCTTGGTGATATTAATACATTCTTCTATTCAAGCATTACTTTTGTGAACACAATTATTTTCATTTATTTATTTTGTTCTTTCTAGTTACTATTCATTCTGCCTTCAATATTATGTGTTATGTGGCTCCTTGTAATCACAGAAAAAGCCTTTGTGAAATTTGACTGCATGTCAACAACTGAAAAGTCTATAAGGAGAGCACTGGAAGCTTAACCCGCTGCAGATCTTAAGGCTCTTGACATCTTGCAAAGGATCTCATCTGCCAGATGAAACTGGAAAGGTCTCTGAACATGAAAGGAAATTCTCTGTACCTTGCAGGAGGAAGCCCCACGGATTATATCCTTATTCATGGAATAGTTTATATATGTCTTTCTTCTTTTCTTCCCTGTTTGAGACGCTACTTTAAAACCAATTTCTGTAGCTTTCATTCTAGGAGATGAAATTACATGTTAACAGCCAAAGTGCTGTATCATCAAAGGACAAAGAATAGCGTTTTAGAGGAGCAAACTTCAAAATCTTATCAGTTTTTATGACAGTTTGTTTGGAACCATGTTTCATTACTAAATTGTTTCCTGCTTCTCGGAAAGAGGGAAAGGAAAAACCCAAATCCACAGAAAAACAGTTGAAAGGAAAATACTTGGATTTTTTTTATTCCATTTCTACAAGTTACTTCATTGCCT
Organism: Scopus umbretta; assembly: GCA_013400535.1. NCBI lineage: Eukaryota > Metazoa > Chordata > Aves > Pelecaniformes > Scopidae > Scopus > Scopus umbretta. The sequence continues at coordinate 695 of VZTL01039146.1, forward strand.
TCACTCCCATATGGATATATCCACTGATTTATCAAACTGAAATGTGCTGAATCATGACAAAAAACTAAATGAGTGACTCATGCCATGGTCAATTTAATTTTGAAATTCAATTTCTCTTAGCTAGTGAGAGTTTTGATGATATAGGGACTTGAAGAGCTCATTGATGAAAAATGACTGCACAGATTGGTAGGACCAGATACAAAAATTTGGAGGAGCTTTTATGCACAGAGTTGGTTAAGAACGGTATTTTCGAGCATCCAGTGCTTCTGAATTCCTGTTTTTCTAGCTGCACCTGAATCACTGTTAACTACCATGTATTCAAGGACACTCTTTGTTCCATTTTGGGCTATACTTCAACAAAGCATAAGAAAAGCTACTGCATCTTAGCTGAGAGCTGCAATCGTCATCACAGGACAACCTGTTGAAGCTTCCTAACTTGTAAACCTGTTGTATCTGGAAGTAGATGAATTCTATCAGAGAGTTTCAAGACAAAGTTTTTCAGTTGAGATCACCTTCACCAGTGACACAAACTAGGAGTATGACTTTGCCTTATCAGATTTGTCTAGGAGGCAGTGTCTTTGCTATGCTGTGTTGTAAGAATGTCTCTGGGCCATTTCAGAAAAAAATCTAACAGGGTCGGTGTGTGGGGGCCGTGATGCATAGTTTCTGTCAGCTTTCATTGTGGTGTCTGAGCAGATTGCCAGTTCCAGCTGTGCAAACAGTGACCTCTTCAGCCACTAAAGTTAATTCTGACAAGAATTGTGCATCAGAGGCCTGAAATGCCATACTTCATAGTGCAATATACTAATATAAAATTAAACAGATGGCAATTTAGAATAATATACCACATGATGAACTGCAACAGCTCAAGGATGAATAGGTCGTCCATTTATACACAAATCTGCAAAAGAATTTATTTGTGTGAGATATAAGTTTTCATTGTTTTTTTAATGAGATAAGAATTTATATATCCTTTGCCTGGAACATAACTTAACCTGTTAAAGGACCCTCACCAAACAAAACAACTCCACTTGCCTCAAGATTATTTACATGACAGTAACTGTGGGAAGTAAACCAATCAATGTCTTCAGGAGTGACCATTTTTTGTGTCTCCATTTTGGGCACCTGGCTTGGGAATAAACACACAAAACATCTGATCTGATGTTTAAGAGTGGCAAAAATTGATTCTGGAGAATCAAAGGTTATGGTCTTTGATACTATTCTTGAAGGTGCTTTTTAAGTGATCTTCCATCCTTGGAAGTGTCATTTAGGAAATTCACAAGATTACTCCTTACATCACAGTTCAAACTACTGTTTACACAGATATAGTTTTCATTAACAGACCAGTGAGCCTCCTGTGCTCTGTGGTGTAAGTAACTGTCTCACATACATACTGTATAGGATATTTGAACTCTGGCCATACTGAAACCTGTAGGAATCCTGCCACATTTTTATACTTCTACTTTAGGCCAAATGATATGAAAGTCCTTTTGGTCTGTTGCTATCTGAAGTCCAGTTCTAATCAATCTTAATTAAAGATAATCTGTTCTAACTCAAATTTGAGATCATTTTATGCCCTGGAAGATGTTGTGCTGAGGTAGCATGAGTATAAGGAGGTAGCAGTGATCTGATGGATGGCAAAGTCATGAGTGACTTCCTTAGCTATTCCTTCCTTCTGAAGGAGCAGGAATTCCTCCATTTTATTGTTAGGTGCCACTTGTGGCATTTATTCTTTGAATGTTCAAGTCTCCTTCAGATACTACATAAGCTATAATAAATTTTCTGTCAAGGGAATTAAAAAATCTATTTAAACTGTTCTGGATAAGGATCAATTTCCGCTGCCTTAAGGATGACTGTTGGTGAAAACACCCAAAAAAACCCCACCCAGTGCCATGTTCAGAACTTTTGTGTTTTAGTACCTGGCATTTCATGATGCTGGTCTATTTTAAATAATTAGAAATTACTTTTAAAGGCTACAGCCTTTGCTGATATGCCTCTGCTGCTTGAATTTCAGAGACATGGCTGTATATACATGAGGCTGGGAAAGTATTGATACTTCCAGTTGTATTGCTTCTTATGTGCTATAGCATTTCTTCTTTCTGAGAGACTGATAGGAGGTTTCAATGCTCTGAATCTTATTAGGGAATGATTTGTCACCCTCGTCTGTTGGTACTAAACACAGCAGAGTGAGTTCTGTTTGATAGAGATGGTCTGGAGAAAGATTACAGTATTTTGTGTAAATGTAACATTTCCTTCAAAGAAAGAGACATCAGAAATCTAAAATAGAAAACTAAAGATATGTCACTTTGGATGAGACCAGTAGTGGTCTGCCTAGTCCTCAAACTCCAGATAGATCTTCTACCTTCTCAGCAACTGATGAGCAAAACTTGTTTCCCTAGTGACAAAATTTACAGGATGTCCCATAGCACATAGAAATGACAAAAAATCCTGGTATTTGTTTTCAGGAGCAGTGTTAGATTTCAGTTTAAACCTACACCTCTTGGAAGATATATTACCTTCTTATACCATGCTTGGGAGAAAACAAGCCAATCATCATTGGAGTTAGCAGCAGTTTGCTACTAGAGATGGCACCAACTGATAGAAGGGATGTCAAGAGAATGGAATTTAACATGAATGTTTTTGATTGGGTTTTTTTCATGTTAGAGCACTTTAATAATATTTGCATTTTGATAAAACCTTTTTTTGAAATCTGATTTTCTAATAGCTGTCTCGGTTATTTCTCTATCAGTATTTTAAAGTTACGTGACTCCCTTAAACATTCATGTGTACTTTCCACAAATCAAATTACCATCCCCGTGATCACATCTGCAAATATTGAATCTTACACAAAACTGCTCAATGTTTTCAGTGGAAAGTGATTTCAAGCTCCTGTGCTACCACACTCCCATGGAGTAGTGATTTCTACAATTAACAGACAGATCTATTCTATAAACAAGGACAGAGCTAAACAAGTGAAATGATGCTTCATTTTCTGATGGGCCATCCAGCTGCTGAATCTAGAATGTGAACAAAGCAGATACTTTCTCTGTTTTAGTGCTGACAGGTATAAGACATAATAGCTGAAAATAAAATAATAACAATTTTACTTTCTGCCTTCATTTAAAAAAGGTTATACGTAAAGTAATTTTATCCATTCTTTTTCTCTTCTTCCAAAGTGTAGTTATCTTGATCTGTTAAGCATGGTTTGTTATTAAATCATTTCTATTGATGTATTTTGTATCTAATGTTTTGAATATACAAGGCAATATTTTTATATATTTCACTTAAACATTAATTTTAACACAACAAAAAAGGACCAGAAAAAGATTCCTTTATTATCTTTTTTTTTCCTTTTTATTTTTTTTTCCATTTATGCAAATGACTGAGTGGAACACCTACAGTATTCAGGATTAAATCAATCATGGTTTTCTTTTCAAACCTATGTTGAATTTTCATTACTGTCTAATTTGCTTTTGAATATTATCTTCATTTAATAGAAATTTCTTTTAGACTGACTTAATGGTTTTCATTGTTTTCACTAGACACCATAGAATAGAAATATATTAAAAATTACACAAATTTCTAGAAAGCTACTGTACATTACACTTGTAATTCTTCAGAGTTTTCCCTCTTTTTGCTACTCATATCCATTCAGGCTGTGATACTGGAAATGATAAACCAAATAAATTCAGATGTTTAAATAATTTTACTCTTTTCTTTCAAGATATTGAAATTCTGTTAAATGCTGATTCTTGCAAAGAGTAATTATGTGTGTTATTGATTAAGCAGAAAAAATCTGTAAAGAATAAGACATGCAAAACTGTGACAATCTTATTGAAATTACTGGCTTTTGTGTTGACACTTTTCATTTTTTTAATCCTTTTCTCTTATCCTAACATTTCTCTTTATGTGGAGAAAAAGATTGTTCAAACGAAAGACATGCCTGTGGACAAATAATAAAGTAAGCTCATCTTAGAATCAGTGATTAATCAAATAGCACCAGGTGCAGAGACCTTGTTAGGTGATCAAATGATCTATAACCTCAGTATGGACATGATTTATACTGTTAAGTTATGACAGTACTCATGTCTCTGATCCTTTGCTCCTGGAAGACTTCCAGTTACCAAGGAGTAAACAAAGCAATAGTCAACAGATTCAACAATTAAAAAATAAGTTCTGATTGAGAGAACAAACCTTCTTCTAAACTCTTTCCTAAATGTAATTCAGCTGGGGGATGGAGTGATGTGGAGCCATACACTAGTGGCTGAAAGTTACTAACAAGCCACATATTTGTAAACTGTGGCCTCTATCAAGAAGCGGTGAGAGCAGGCTTCTTTGTAAGGCAAGGTTAGACAGAGCCAGAAGTCATGGCAAGACAGGAAGAGGCAGTGGTCTCATGGACAACTATAACACAGTACTATAATACCTGAGAAAAAAGGTCCAATGGTTGGTAACCAGGGTGAAGCAAGAGGCTAATGATCACTAGACAAGTCCAACTTGACAAGGTAGATCTGAGTTCAAGTCAAGAAATCAACTCTATTGGTCAGGGTCATGATCCAGGCTAATAGGATCCATGGCCAGGCACAGGCATAGCTGCAATGCTACTGCACTGTAGTTCAGGCAGGGGCTAAGTTCCAAAGCCCCAGCTTAAAAGCAGCCCCTGTGCAAAGGCAGGGGGAATGCTAAGTTTTTTTAGCAGATCTGTTACAGAAAAAGCTCTGCTGAACCTCCTTCCAGCTTTTACTCAAGGAGCTCCAAGGCTGTCAGGGCTTCCCCTACAGCTCTCTCTTATCAGCAAGCTGGCCTTAAGTGCAAAGAACTAAATTCCTAGAGGGGAGTACTCTGGGCCCTGACAGTCTCCATCCCCTGAAAGCTTGAAAGCTTTCAATGGCAGAAATATGACACTGTGCTAGATTTCTGTCATATGTTAGTCCTAGAAGCAGAACTGAAAGCAGTGAAATAAACCATTTTGTCTTGAAAGATTACAGTTTGGATCATTTCTGAAATGCTTTGTTACAGATTCAACATCAAGCTGTTGAAAGGACATGGTCTATTCAGCAGTTAAGTAAAAGGAACACAGTGTACTGTAAACACTTGCCAAGCGGAAAGGTGGTCAAAACCTGGAGTCTCAGATGAAAGGATACCTGTCATTGACCTGAAAAAAAATCTCAAACCAGAGTTTCATTCTTTCCACAGAGCTGTAATGGAAATGGCTAATTGGTTTCATTTTTGTAGATAAATCCTACCTGACCCCAATGATTCCAAGTTAAGCTATTCAAAAACAATTGAAGGTGAAGAAATGTTACCTCGACCATGATAAACATACTAATACCACTTTCCTGAATTTAATTAACAGCACTGTAGATCTGAAAGTAGAAGATACTACAAGCCATATAGAATTATAGAACTATAAAATTTTACATGGTTTCATTTTTGCATTTATTTGCTGATCATTAGTCACATTGGCATATATAAGTTGTTTCTATTTTAGCTGTTACTGCTTATAAAGTTATCCTTAATATCACTAATGCATTTCCTTTTTGAAAAATCCTGTAGAATTGTATGGTACTTATTTCTCTGAAGACTGTTAAGCTTGGTTTACAGAAACAGGGACAAAACTGTAGTTAGCAGCTTCCTATAAGCATCAGTTCTTCATAATTCAAGACTGTTGAGGATTGCTTGTTTTTGTGTTTATTGAAGTAATGGAAAGTGTCTACAAATGTCTGTTTATGTGAGGATAGTTTATATGGTCGGTTTCTCAAAGCTAGAGATCATATGAGTAACCATGATATGGGCACTACAGTGAGATTGAAACAATACCACAGAAACCAGCAGATTGCCTTCAGATGATCTGGACAGGGAAGATGCATCAAAAAAACTTGATAGAAATGTCACTGCTTATTTTTTCAGTACATCCATAATTCCTGTAAAGAGCAGCCAATACCGTATTTCACTTGAATCTTTCACTTCATCACATTGAATGCTCATCCAGATTCATATTAAGATTTATTATCTCTTCACAGCAAAAAGAAAGCTAGTAGGAAATGATATTTGAAAGAGTGCTGCTACTAGTAGAGTTTAAATTAAGTTTTGCTTAAGGATCTGGTAGAAAGCATAAACCCACTTAAATATATCTTTGAATGATTTACAGCTTTGTATTTCTGTTTTAGCCTTAATTATAACCTTCCTCTGGCAATAACCCCACTGGAATGATGGAATAAGAGAAGTACTGCTCACACTAAGTGTGGCTGTCAGAAAATGGGGAGGACTTGCCTCTGGAATATCCATGTCCTTAGATAAATATACGAAGGCCTTCTTTAAAATGCAGTTTTTTTCAATAGGCAGCAAAGATTCATTTGGAGCTATTACAAGCTTGACTCTCCCCTGTTCTACCCCCAGATAATTAATCATTCTCTAATAATGGTCTTTGCCCTGGTTTCATCTTAATTCAGAGTTCATTTTCTTCCTAGTAGCTGCTATAGTGCTGTGTTTTGGACTTAGGATGAGAACAATGCTGANCAGGGGGAGGGAAGCAGAAGGTAAGTGAGCAGCTGTGTGGTGTTTAGTTGCTGACTGGGGTTAAACCACAACAGTATTGCATCTCATGAATGACTACTTGGGGACTCTTGGGGATAGGTTAATTATTATCTCACTGCACCACACTTGTTCTGGAAGAAACCATTGTGATCTACTGTGTCAGTAAAGAGGAAAGGAAAGAAGAAAATATATGCAGCTCATCATATACCTTAGTGGAATGTATTTTTTGCAAGAACAGAGTTTCATGGCTTGACAAATATCCCTGAAAATATCTGTCTTGAGAAACCTTTCAAAGGTTTCTTTCAGAATATTTTGACTGGTTGTGGTCCATGAGAAGCAATATTAAAAATTATGCTCCTGATAAATATTAAGATTTTCTTAATACAACTTACACTTAAAATGCTTCATATCACTAGAATTCATTGGAGTGTTAGTGTTTTCTTTGGAGTAATTATATCCATGCTACAAGATCAATTTCTTTATTAAAAAAAAATTCTTTTTTCTTGTCACAGAATCTGGAATGAGAATGAATTTCTCCTTTTTTTCATGTTTTAAAATTTTGAAATTTTACAATTCTTTGTAAAAGTAGGAAAAACATGATTTTGTGTTCCTACACTGTGCAGCAGCCATATTTATTATATGAAGCTACTTCACTTTGTTTCACAGCAGGACTCCTTATTTGCAGATTTATTGGCCATATGTTACACAACTGGCACACTAGAGTATGAACAAGCCTATCACTTCAGACTGGGGAATCCATGCTTATGATGTACAGAATGACTCCTTAGTACATACAATGCAGAATCTGTCTAACTATGCTGATGCATGAAATTTAACTTTGGTTCATGTCATATGGTTATGCCATCTGCACTAGACAGCTGTGGACTGATAGTTCCAGCACGTGGTAGCTTCTTGCAACACTATTGGCCATGAGCAATGAGCTCAGTTAGACTACTTTTCTTGGGGAAAATGGGTTAGCCTGAAAATAAGATTTTTCTTTTTCTCCCCATTTTATAGAGTTTAAGAAATTTTGAGAATTCTACCAACTCCAAACTATCTTGAATAAAAATATCTTCAGTCTATCATGTATGTTGCTCTTTGTTCAAGGTATTTTCTATATATACATTTATATATATAGAAATATAAATAAAATAATATAAATTAAAAGTAAATATAAAAGTATTTATAAAAATAAAAATATAAATTTAAATATAAAAGTACTTATAAAAGTAAATATATTCTATATATATACATATATATACATTTCTATACATTATAAGACCTTATTGTCGTACAGGGACAATAAAAAACCTGGGAAACTTAGGAAAGTGCACTAAGTGTTCATAAATGCATGTTACAACATAAATTAAACTATATCATATAGTAACTATCCCAGACACATTCTTCATTTGTAAACTGACACACACTAAAAAAATTAGTAAAGACTATGAAATAACACAAATAATATCTTCAAAAAGCTGCAGAAAACTCTTTTTATAATTATGGCATAAGAATAAACTCAATTATTACTCTATCTGTATACCTCATATTATTGAGGTATTATTGCCTTTTGGGCAGTCTTATACACATGGGAGACATAGTTTAAACATTAGAAATGGGATAATCACTGAATATTCAGAAAAAAACCCTGAAGGTGAATTTCTTGAATATATCTGTTATTAAAATTTTATTGGAACTTCAAATACTGGTCTGAATTCCTCAAAATTAGTTTAATTTGTCAAATATGGAATAGTATATGCCATATTTGGAGTTGTATTTTTATTGAGCTCCAAGAGGAATGGTTAGAAAAGAGCAAGCAATGAGATAAAAAATCAAGAAGAGAATTTTGTAAGGCAGGATATTCATCTCATAGTATGAATATAATTACAAAATCTTCTTCTATCTGACTTGTGGTTAGGGAATCAGTTTTTTTTTTTGGGGGGGTGGGGAAATTAACACTCCGTATACGCCATGTAAATAAAACCTGTAACTTTAACAACAGGTCTTCTGGGACAGATATATCTCTGAAGACATATATCAAAACCATTGTACATGTTTCTTTGTAATAATAGTATAGTAGGAAGGGAAGTACTACTGTCAAAGACCCAAGGGTTCACAGACATTCCTCTTCCCCTCTTCTTATCCACAATAATATAATGAAGTAGCGAGTACATGGAAATAATAAAAATTCTCCCTAGCCCTCTACAGAGTCTCAGTTAGCCTGGTTTTGCAGTTTTTATTTCCTTTTTGGGTAGGTTATCAGGAAACTTGGGCAGTCCTGGCTGGCAGTAAAGGTGTAATGGGTAAACTAGCATTTTCTGCTGGAAAACTCTTCAATTGGAAGTGCTTTTAACCAGCTCTTCAATAAGACTGCCTTAATTCCATGCCTGCTCACTATATAGTAAAATTGATTTTACCTATTCAATAACCTACCTGCAGTCAAGAGGCAATTAAAGTGTACCATATTCTTCATTACTTTTCAAATTGTGATTTTTACTATGGATCACTGAGGATATTGGCTAAGTGAGGGACAAACTATTATGAAGTGGTTTTCAGAAAGTAAGACTCACAGGGACTGAAACGAAAAATCCATTTTGCTACAGCAATTGAAAAAAGAATAATCTTCTTTAATTTTCTACAGTAAAAGTGTGTTTACCTTTCAGTGATGACTGACACCCTCATGCAGAACCCATGTTAAGTTTTTGTCTTAGATATCCGTGTCTTGAAATACATGACAAGTTCAGTGTTCCAGCTGAAGATTTTCTAACTGTAACATTGGTGAAAATAACAATATGAACAATTAAGGCTATATTCAGCACCAAATGTGCTGGACTACTTGTATTTAACTAAATTCTTAATTCTAATAATTGTTAATAAGTCTGCTATACTTAGTGGGATCCAGCTCACGAATTCTGAACGTGCAGAGTTGGTAGTGCTAAGTAATGCATTCATCTTCCAGATGTAACACCAAGAAATATTTTCAAATATTCAAAGCAGGGATCTTCAGTCAGTTTTACAGACCTTTGAACCTCCAAGTAGAGAAAAGGAAATCCGTAAGCTGCCCTCAGAACATTACCTTGTTAAACAGAAATTTTCTGTTAGTACGTAAATGTTAGACTGAGAATCAATCTTTCTTGGTTCCCAACCAAAGTGAGATTTTGTTGGGAACTGCGAGGCACTCTGTGTTGTTGTGTAGTCTTGCTTTAGCAAAGGTGTGATTATGCAGCTCAAAGTCCTTTGAAGCTTTTACCCATGCCAGGTGCATGTCAAGAGTTTCAGGGAGCTTATGGACTTTTATACATCAGGAAGGCAAAACATAACTTTTCATTATGTCTTGGGGGTAAGAAAAGGTTTCAAAGACAGGAGTCTTCCCAGAGAAATAAATCTTCAGTATGATTTCAATGTATTACAGTTTATAAGGTACTAAACACAAATATTGAAAATAACCGATTGCCCATCTTCCTGAGTGCCACCTGCTGCTACATGTAAATGGAAAATGATGGTTATAAAAATTATTTTTCAGTGGTGAATGAAGCGTGGAGGTGACATTTTAAAGAAGGGTCTTTGAGCTGTAGTCTCATCATGAAAGCTATTACAAAGTCCTTATTCCCTTATCAAGTGTTTAGACTCAAATTGAAGTAGTGAAAGACTGGTTGCCCAGAGGTATGGGAACTGCTAGGAAATGAGACAAAGAGTTCGTCCCTTCTGCTCTCTCAAGTAAAAAACTGAATCCATAAGACTCTGCCATGTTGAGTTCAAGTTTTAGTGTTAAACCAGCTGCTGAAATTGCCACCCCTATAGAAGACATGGAGAGCAAACACAGAATACTGAAAATTGTGTTCACATATACAAACGGGATGAGTACATAGTTACACCTTAGCCAAAATGATTTTATGGAGAGGAGTGTGTTTCCAGAACTTCCCCAGACCTTTCAGGATAATCCTTACCTGGGAAATCAAATCTCCCAAGCATGTTGCCTGGTCACTGTCCAGATTGTGATGGGTACCTACATTGAAAGGGTCCTTGCAGCAGCATCTTTAAGTAGATAAGGCAAGACTGCCAAGAGCACTGTTGCTTTCAATTCCAGCTGCCCCACAGTCCTATATGACAACCCTATTAATGCAAAATCTACTACTAGTGATTTTCTTAAGCTGCTTAGAAAACATCCCCTAGCTGTCCTTTCTGTGTACAAAAGACTATCCTACGTGCATTTCTTGATCTGAAGGAAAAATTTCTACTATTTACCAGGTTTTATACTGTTTGGCTGATTCTGCAGCAAGGACCACCTCACAGAGTCTCTGAGATGGTTAGATTCTCCATCCAGGATGTTAAGTAAAAATAAAATTACATATAGTCTCTATCAATTGTCTAGGGAGCAGCAGCTGCCTGGGGGAATCCAAAAGACTCTAGAAATTCTCACCAGGAGAGCTTCTTTAACATTTAATCAAATGTTTTGTTGTAAAAGCACTAGGGGTTGAGTCATCACCTTGTCCCAAATTGACAATTTGTCTCCTATCAGTCCATTGTCTCGTCCTTGCAGAGACTAGCCTGGAAGTTCCTGGGTCAGCTGAGGAAATACCAACTTAAGTGGACTAGGAGTGCACAGCTACATACCCAGCTACATTTTATTAACTATAGGATGGGACTTAAATCATCCTTATATCCTATTTATAAGTTAAAATCCATAGCTCTTGCCACAGCACCACCTGCAGAATCAACCAAGTCAGAACCCACCACTCACCAGCTGCAGCTGTCTTCACTGTGAGATGGGAGATCTTGATTGTCAGTTCTTGCTCTCTGATCTGGTAGAGGTTTGTGTAGTTCCCTGGATCTTAGTATACACAGCTGACGACTTGTTTTCGCCAGTAGTTTCTGGTTTTTATTACTTCACAGCAGCTGGGAATGAGCCTTATGTTTCTGGGGGATGAGGGTTTATACATTATAAACCTTATTTCTAATACACATGATGGAGAGTTTAATGGTTGTGGTATATTTGCATAATACTGCAATTAGTAACACAGTGAGGTCACAGTAGTGCTGTGCTGTGCCAAATTTAAGGCTTTAAGCAGTGTGAGTACCTAGTCCTCTTTAGTACTTTTACTATTGCCACAACACTGTACCACTACACAGTGTTTACTCTTCACTCTGCCTGATTGTTTCCCTGCTGACATGCAATGGTCAATACGGGCCCTGTGACAAATAACTGTGTTCAGCGTAGTGGTGACAGAACTTGGTATTTCTGTCCAGAAATACTTATAAACAACTAAGGGTTATATTGTTTTACTGTTATGATTCTCATGTTCATCAGAACTTTGCTGGTTTTCAGCATCAAGTTGAACTGGCTAGAGAAAAATATTCAAAAACAGATAAGATGAGGTGCTTGGAACTGCAGATCCTCTGTCATTCATACTTTTTCTTAAGCTAATACTATTACATATTACTGCATTTTATTATATATTAATTAACATGTAAAAATACAACAGTTACATAGACCTTTTTTTCTTGTATGATACTCCTCTGTTCCTCATTAGCATTTTTAATGTTTTCTGGGTCCTGTGGGGCTGAAGTTGTTATCCACCAATACGTGGAGATGCCTGGGTATACACTGTAATAGTTAATATAACTTGAAGAAAAAACTTCTGAGAAAATTTCATGGGTTTATAATGCAAGGTATATTGGCTGGAAGCTGAGAATATTATGCTTTTCACAGAGGATTGGACAATGTCATCTCAGAAAGAACTTTCCATGTTTTACACTACAGGAGTGTATATGGAGAAATAAAATCTCATCATATAAATTAACACTATAGAGTAATGTATATACAGAACAAACTAAATAGATGATGAACATAGCCATCATCTGGTGGGTTGGCCCAGGATAACAACCAAGTTCCCACACAGCTGTTTGCTCGCTTCACCCACCCTCAGCAGGACAGGGGAGAAAACAGGAAGAACAGGAGTAGGAAAGTTAGCAGTTTGAAATAGAATTATAAAATAATTAAGGTTGGAAAAGACTTCTAAGATCATCTAGTCCAACCATCAACCCAAAACCACCACGACTACTAAACCATGTCCTGAAGTACCTGTCCTGGTTTCAGCTTAATTCAGAGTTAATTTTCTTCCTAGTAGCTGGCATAATGCTGTGGTTTGGACTTAGGATGAGAACAATGCTGATAACACACTGATGGTTTAGTTGTTGCTAAGTAGTGTTTACACTAGTCGAGGAGTTTTCAGCTTCCCATACTCTGCCAGGGGCACAAGATGCTTCAAGGGAGCACAGGCAGGACAGGTCACAGGCTGACCCAACCTGGACAAAAGGCTATTCCATACCATATGGCACCACGCTCTGTATAGAAACTGGGGGGAAGTTGGTTGGGGAGCAGCGACTGCTGCTCGGGGATGGGATGGTCATCAGTCAGTGTGTGGTGAGCAATTACATTGTGCATCACTTGTTCTGTATATTCTTTTATCATTATTATTATTATTATCATCATCATCATCATTATTATCATCATTATTATTATTATTATCTGTAGGGGATAGCGGTCAGAAGATCACGCAATGTAACGGAAAGAACAGGGGCCTCCCCTTTGACATGTGTATTCCTACCCCTCGTGACGTATAGCTTATGGGCGGTAACGAAAGGCAGTGGA
>VZTL01039168.1:616-12698 GCA_013400535.1 Scopus umbretta
ATTTCCCACAATTGTAAGATACAAATTATGATCCATGCCTGTAGTCTTCAAGCTCACAAGATCCAAAAACACAAGTAAGTTTTATTCACTACTGTCCTCCTTACAGTAAGGCTGTACCTTGGAAGACTCAATTAAAGATGTATAAAATGGATGCAAGTTAAATTAAAAACCCTTCTAGTCTCACACTACAAGAATAAGGAGACATGCACTGGCAACAGAAATAAGCCGCAGCATTTTGGTTTACGCAATGCATAAGCAGCAATGATATCAACTGAGCTGCATCTATGAAAGGATTAACATTATTTTATGAAGAACTATTCTAAGTTCAAGTGTGGTTCAGAAATCAAAGATCTTTAGGAAAGTCATAAAGCTTTCATTGCAGGGAAAAACTACTGCATCAACACACTTTTTAAACCAGACCATTTGCCAAGGGCTGGCCATGAAGGCACGCCCACCACCTCGAGTATTATAATCGTATCGCAAACAAACTTCTCCAGCAGAAGATGATCTGCCGTCTTCCTCTAAAGCACTGCTTTTAGACTTATCTTCACTACTGTTAAAGCAGCCTGCACTAGTGGGGGGGGTGCTATTGGCTGCAAGTTCAACTCACAACGCAGTGATTCACACCAAAAGAAAAAATATTTTAGCCACCTAGGAACTGAAAAACATTGCTAGTTACTTTTCTAGAATATCTGAAAACTGTGAGTTTGCCCAGCATGGATCTGAATCAGTCCAGGAATGACTGTCTTCTAATACGGCTAGAGGTTGGGGCAGGGGGCATTTACCTACCACCTCTATAACTTTTAACTGGGAAAGGAGAGGGGGAAGGAAATTAAGGAATGGTTAAGATAATTAGGGCTTTATGTCCTGATGAAAAATAAACAGTAAAAATTGAAAAGAAAAAAACAACCCAACAAACCAAAACCAAACACCCACTCCCCCCAAAAAAAACCACAACACACCACAACCTGGAAAACCAAGCAAATGCAAAGCTACATTTTCTTCTTTGAACAGTTTATCCACCCACACCTCAAACATCCACTATTTTCTCAGCAGATTTACATCATTAAAATATCACTTCCTCATACTAGCAATGGAATTCCACACCTCCAAATGGGGAACAGACATACATACTGCTTAACACTTGTAGGAGAAATTACAGCTGCAAGATGACTTGTCCTAGTAAACTTATTTTTCCTTTTCACTAAGTAGGGACACACAAAGACAACATACTCCTGTTGTTGTTGTACTGTTAAGTACATTATCGAAGGTCTCTGCAGTGGTCCCCTTTGGCAACAGCTGCAATCCTGAAGAGCAGGAGTCATTTCAGCTCACCTACATGAGGCTGGAAGAGGAACATACACATCTCCTGACTTCAGTAATAGGATCTCATACAATAGTGCTTCTATAAAAACATCAGTTTTGGTGAGGAAGGCCTTACTGTAGTTGCAGTCAAATATTAAAAATCTACGAGTATCACAACTAAATGGAAATCTGAAAAAATGCAGAAGCCATTTAGTCATATTTACCGAGGCTGCAGATTCTATGAAAAATCTGGATTCCGTCCACTTTACAGCTAGAGTCGGCTGAACACCAGCACTTGTCAGAGCACACACATACTGCACCTCACTAACTTGGCCAAACTTGGTACAAGGCAGCTGATCAGAAAGTTGAAAGAGAGGAGAAATTGTTTGGGCAAAAATCTCCTATCACTGCCCTCTCCCCCAAAAGTCTTCCTTCCTCTCCCCGCCCCAAGTTGTGAAACTTGGGCTGCTTTGGGTCCTCTCCCACATACTGCGACTGGATTTAACTTGATCCAGCAGTCCCTATATACAGCATGCCTTGCAAAGCAGGCTGCCTTTTTCATTTGAACTTAATTTCAGAATAGGTTACTCAAGTAGATATATACTTGGTAGAACTTTACACAAGATAAGTTACTCAATAGAGATCAACAACTTTCCCCTGAAACATAAAGCTTTAGAACAAGACTGAAACCATACGATACGACCTTCACTGGGAGCCATCACATAGCTCTTCACAGACAAGGCCAAGAGACAACACTAAAGCCCATCCATGTTTCACCAGCAGGACTGTGACCATGCAGAGAACTTTGTTTCTCAAAAAGGAAGTACTGAACACAGGGGCCTACCTCTGTTTCAAGATTTTATGTTTCAGCCTCTGTCCTCTCCTGCAAGGACTGCTTAAAAACCTTGAACTACATCAAAACAGATTGATAACAAACAACCCTAGACTAATCAGACACAGTCATAGCTACAACCTCACCAGACCATCTCTTCTAAAATTTTCTTCAACAGAAAATTAATTTGTACTAACTTGGTAACTAAACTGAGAGACAAGCAGGCTTTTCCCTTTGCAAACTCTGGGAATCCATTATCCTCAAGTGCTCAAGACCACGATTAAAATGAGGGGTAGTTACTAGACCTACTCCCAAAGCTGTATGGCTTTTCCTCCAGAACTTCCTATTCCACTATGAGGATTTGACCTATTTCAGGAACAAATACTCCAGGATTTAGACAAGTCACTACTTCCAACAGAAAATATTTCTAGATCTACATCACTGAAAGTACACATTTCTGTTGTTTAAAAGGGACCGCCTTGTCTTCCCCATAAAAGTCACCATGAGGTAATTTATCTTTTAAAGACTATTCAACTATTCAAATACTTACAGAGTCCAATTAGGAAAGCACATTTATATCAGGGCAATGCAGAGGAGAGTACACTTACATTAATATTGATCCCTTCGGGGATCATGATTTTTGTCTTTTAAAACAAGCTTTCTGCTCTGCTAACAGTACAGGTCCTGTATACCCACACCTGTAGTTGTTCTTATTCTCTTCAGTTTTAGGCTCCGTCAGTGCTGAGCCCTAAACCTGGCACATCACTAAGTCCCAACAGAAGAGGGTTCCTCCAGAAACTGGAGAAATCTTTCATATTATCATATAGAGCAAAACCTAGCAGTAATGGCAAACTTTCTCTTTCACTAATAACAGCCTCTATTGTTTTCTCTGGAAACTGCAGGATCACTGCAGCCTTTTTCAAAACCTTACCAGGGATTTTGAAAACTGTGTTTGCAAATGTAGGCAAGTATGATTAAACCATTCCCCACATACTATCACACCAAAAACCCTACCTTTAAATCAGTCCCACTTCCAAACTTAGTACTGTCTCAATTCAGTAATTCATAAGCAGCTCAGAAGAAAGGCAATTCACTCCCACAATTCAGCCTCTTATCTCCTTCATCCTCTAGCGTATCTGTACCAATCCCAGGGATTCCCCACTGCCCCGCATCAGAGAGCAAGAGAAGAAAAAAAAAAAGAAANTATTTTTTACAGGGTGGGTCTGATACAAAGCCAAAAAAAAAAAAAAAAAAAGAGAGGAACTCCATGACAAAACACAGTTCTCCAGCTTGATAAAGGAGCACGGTATACTCTGACAGTTTGCATAAATACACATTTTCAATGCAAAGAAGTACTAAATTTTATTCTGGATGGTAAGCTTGCCATCCAACTCCTATGAGGCATTCTACATTCCTGATTATTCAGCAGGACTACATGGTAGGTAGGACAGGTAGTGGGTTAATAAAAAGCATAGGAAAAACCAGGGAGTAAAAGCAACTAGCAAGAGATTGTCCTGTGTTCACTGGAGATGCAGCATAGGTGTAACTGAACTGGGATACTAAAGGCAGCCCCAAGATTGGAAATACAGCTCCTACACAAGCGACAAGACACAGGTTTGTTTTGTTTCCCTCCTATATAGCAGTATAAGCAGTTTCTATGCCAAAACAGTCAATTCTACAAAGCCTAAGCCAAAATTGCCATTCACTCCAGCACCATACTATTCCAAAACTGCTAGCACATCTATGTTTCCGTTTTAAAACTGCCAAGGACCAAGTCCAATCACATTTTGCACATAAGGTTTTTATTGCTCTGCAATAGTTAGTTTTGACCTTTTACTTATACCATCTGCATACATGATATAAAGCCTCGCATCTTCATCAGTGGTAAAATGATGAAAGCCTCACCCAGTTCACCCCCTACAATATGCATGCCCCCATCAGGAATGGTCAATCCAGAGAAGTCCATGGTCCCCAACACAATCAGAAGACCTTGCAAGTGGATGACCACAGCCATGCTGTGCTGTAACAACACACCTGCAGATGAGAAAAGGTAATGGCTACATCAGACTGCAAAACAGTATTTACAGACACCATTTATATTATACGATCTTAATGGCATCTTATGAAGACTAAATACAAGTCTCAAACGTTTAAACACCACTTCTAAAAGTTGTTTCAGCACCGACTTGGGAAGCTGATTACAACAGACTTATTGTCTGTAGACAAAAATAGTCTGCCTACCAAGCTTTGTCTACAGCAACGTGGCTACCATGAAGTATGCCTCACTATATTTTACCCTATATGTAAAAACAGAAATAACCCCCACACACACGTTAAAGTACTAACCCAGAAACAGTTTCTGTACTAACTATTCATCTAAGGATACCTATGCTCCTGCCTCATGCTTTGTTTATGCATACCATTTCATAACAAGATGAGGAAGTTTTAGGACACAAACATAAGTTTCAGGAGATGTCCTTAGCACTGGTATTTCAAAACACAATGTCTCAAATCTTCAGTCAAGTTTGTTGAGGTTTGTTTGTTTGTTTGTTGTTTTTTTTTTTAAAAAACACAACAGGAACAGAAACAGGAAAGATTCAAACTGGACATGAAGACCACTAGACATTTCAACAAATTCCAAGGAATACTGCATCACCTCCCTTTTTCTATCCAAAAGACACATTTCAAACAAGACATTGGACTATACGCAGTTCTTACTTGCGCCATGTAGGATCCTCAACTAGACCTTAATCAGTACTCACTTCTTGCTTTAAGTTTCCCAGATTCAATCAACCACTATACAGGCAAACTCTGACTGAGCAATGCAACACTGAAATGGTGTCCTGAACCAACACCTACAATTTCTGTAACAAGAATACTGTACAGCTAATTCCTCAACACTGAAACATTCCCTTAAAGCATAAGACTTAATATTTTATTTCAGACTCCTATTTTTCCTCTAGTTTATACAAGCAGACTAACAAAACTGACAGCAGTAAAAATCTACATTTGCTCTCCTCTTCAGGCAGAAACCAAGACTTACTCAAAGTAATGAGCGACAAAAGTGAAAAGGTGTCAGCAAACACAAGCTATCCTCCCTAGATCAAGATCCTCACACTCTCCCTAAGATTACAGGGCATTAAGAATATCATTTTCATCCTCTCAACAACATCCCATATATCTGTGCTGTCAATTCAAGTTGGTGGTGAGACTGGGACAGACCAAAATAGAAACAGAAATTATGAACATGGGCAATTCAACAGAACAGAAAAAATATTTCTCTAGAATAAAATCTATTTGAATTACCAAGTGCAATTAAAGAAATGAATACTCATTACTGAAAAGAATTATTTTCAATCATTTGATCATCTCTCAGTTAGCTGTTCTAGTTTCCCCTCTTTTTTCCTGTAACACACTACAGGTAAAAGACAAACACTGTTAAACACTGAACAAGCAGAAAGATTTGGGAAAAGGGTTTAAGTCACATAAAATAAAGCCGGTTTTTCCTGAATAAAATAGCATTCAAGAAAAATCTATTTTAATGAAACTGCCATTTTTTCCTCCAACTGAAAACATGCAGTTATTTGTTTTAATATAAGGATTTAATTTAGAGAAATAGTATCCACAGTGCCTCTTCAAGAATTAAGAAAAACCTGAATTTTAAAGCAAAACTTCCAGAAAACCTACAATTAACAAAACCAAGGATCCACACTTATACTTACCAAGAAGAAACTCGTTGCTTATATGGCTGCAAACATTCCAAACACTGTTGTACAACTACAGGGAAGGAAAAACATAAGTCATGTCAATTTGAGACTAAAAGTAGAGTTCAAAAAATACTTTCTCTACAGCCAACAATATCTCAATCATACAATAACACCTCTAGAACATCCACTTAATCTGAAAATATTTCAATACAGAGGGTCAGCAGGCTGCTGTGATCCAAATTAAGAGACAAACTTAGAGATCTGTACAGACATTCCCTCTGCATATCCATATCAAATTTCTCCATCATTTATTTATCCTTTGCCAAACGGAAACCACCAATAACTTTATCATTACTCCTACTTTGGTGCACCAGACGTTTCAGAATAATCCCATTAATTAAGTAGACAGTGCAACTACCAAACCTTGTATATGCAAGTAACTCAAAATTCAAGGTACTGTCTGCAGACATTCAAAGAATAGATCACTGACATGTTAAATCCACCCTATGGTCTAAGTTCCACTAAAAGGAAGTTACAGTCAACAGTCAGTTTTATCTTGTACACTGAGAATGTATGATTTAGGTGAATTAACAGATTAAAGATCCAGCACAGATTATAATAATGAGTTCACCATCTCTTCCAATGGATTGCTAAATATGAAAATGAGTTCCTCGCTTTTTTTTTTTTGCTTTCCCTTTCTCCGTTACTCCAAATTGCAGAAATTCTTAACTGCTCTCCCCACTTCATCTAACACATCTAACTGCTACTGGGTGGATAAGACTTTTAAGCAAATGTATCTGAACCATTCAAAGATACTTAAATGCAACCAAACTGCCCCAAATCTAACATCCTCTTTTCCTCCCAAGAGTTTAATGAGAGCTACTACTGAGAAACCCACACAAATATCACTGCATCAATATACTCCCATTGCCCAAACAGTCTTTAATTCCAAGGACAGTAGCTAAAAAGAAGCAGCTTCAATACTGAAATACCAAGTATGAGAAGCAGCTCATTAAAAAAAACCAAAATAAAACTGCCAAATTTGAGTCAAAGGGTCAAAATGCCTGAGCATTCTAGATTTGGAAGTACATCAAAATTCTTTTGCAAAGCAATTACAGCAGGCTGGGATTCACACAACCTAAGTCAACACTTCTGATGTAACACACAATTCCTACCCATACTGGTGGATTTCTGCTGCAATACCATGGTGGTTAACAAACCTTTCAAATAACCTGTACTGAAAGATTACTTGTTAAAAATGAACAAAAATCCTAGGTCAGATACAAGCCTTCAACAAGCTCATATTACAGATACACTCTTCTTTAAGAAAGCATGTTTTTTCAAGATGTATCATGGTAAGACTGATGCTTTCTTAATATTTAAAAATACTTTTTAAACCATTCAGAGACAGAAAAAAAAGCCTTCTTGAATTTAGAAATAATTCCAACTATCACAAAAAAGCAGCCTAATAAATCAGTGGAAAAAAATTACATTAAACACTTCTTTCACTGAAAAGGCTTCTAGCAACTTAAGACTTTAATATCTCTATGGTTTTACATCTTCTTAGTTAAGAAGTAATAAATTCAGTATGAAGGATATTCTAAGGTGCAAATTAATATATCAGACAGCAAGAATTCTCTCAAGGAAATTAAGAGTTCAAATGTTTAACAACTAAAAGACCTGCAGACAGCTCAAGCAAGCTGCATTGTTTCTTATGGAAGCACAATCTCTAAATCATTAGAGTTCACCACATCAATCCATGCATGTCTAGGCATGTGAACAAACGCGAACCAAGATGACCAAATGCAGTCCCCTCCCGTCAACAAAGAGCTCCTCAGATGGATCAAGTACATTCATCACATGGCAGAGAGATCTGCATTTGGGTCACACAAGAAATACACTAGAAGAGTTTCTCCAGAACAGCTTCTTCATCCACAAATCCAATTCACGTCAATACATGCAAGGCTTCTCCAGACTACAGGAGGAGTGGCAGAAACAAGCTGCAGCCATTTGAATTGTTCTGAGAAGCCTAATTTAACTCGCAGATTTGGCAACCTAATGCAATTTCTGTTTTTCTACCTGAAGCTGTGTAAAACCACTTAATGATGCTGAATGCACCAAGTTAACTGTCCTCAAAAAGACACTTTTGCCCTGCGTAATGGGTATATATGGGCTCACAGTGCCTTTCTCAAATAAAAATGAAGTCAGAAAAAGGAAAAAAGTGGATTTATTGTCATTGCCATTCTATACTCCCTCAGAAGCAAAACCAACAACAAACCCACAGAACTCCTTAGACAAGCTTACAGTGAGACTGTACTTAAATATTTGGTTTAGGGTGGTGTTGCAGCAGTCTAAGGTTGAACCTACTGAACAACCCTGGACAAGGTGCTAACCATCAGAGAGCAGCCTTGCACAACAGACGAGGAAAGGAACCACACAGGGCTCAAAAACTCCTATGACAATTCCACAATTTTGCAATGACAACAGGTTGTTGGGTTTTTTTTTTCTTAAAAGAACATACCTTTAAGAGATGCACAGGGTACAAGAACATGACTTCCATTTGCCTACATATTGTCTGCTTAGTTACAACACCTAGATTACCAAGTTTAATACCACTTTGCACTCAATGCCAACGTTTTAAAGTCAGTACAAACATTTAAGCATTAAGTGGCTCTTAAGTGTTACTACCTACATCCCTTCTGAAAGCAATACCATGGTATTCTAGAGAAGTCCACATTTGGAATAGAAATTTAATACTTAAGGCTATGCGTTGGTCAGTAAGCTGACCAATTAGTTCCCCAGTTTTCACCAATGTCCTGCCCCCCTGCTTTGAGGTTGCCAAACCTAAGATTTTTCTTATCAGTGAGCATCAACACGTATTTTAGCTATCAGAGGAAAAGATAATGACCAAAAATGGAAGGAGCCAGTAGGAAAACACAAAAATGATCTGGTAACAGTACCTGCAGCAGTAACTGGACTTGGACTTTTGACTCTTAGAAGTCTACCTGTAAAGACATCCATTAAAAAAAAAATTGAGAAACATTTTTCACAAATAATTTATAGCACCTGCAATATTGGCCACTGAAAATCCCACAGGACACTATTTCCAACCAGTCAGTATATAGTGTTCTGACACTTAGATAAGACATTCTCAGTTTCACTAGTCAGTTCCTTCCTAACTGGACAGGACTAAATCTACCCTACTTGTTGATAAAGGATATTTTCATGACAGTCAAATAATGGGGAAGTCTTGCAAGTTACACTGCCATGAGCTTTGATGAAAAATTATGTCTTCAAGTCAACTGTCTATGTGCCACACTAAGAAGGATGTGACTCCCCCATTTTATTACAAGAAAGAAAGAAAGGAGTGTACTTCAAGGCTGCTTGTAGACTCTGTCCCCTGCTCAGAGATGAAAGGACAACAGGAAAAACAAAACAAAAAAAAAAAAATCAGTGCAGCTTTTTGCAAGACTCATGACAGCAATATCCAGAAGACAGAGCTGCAATCTAGGCAAAGGACTGATATAAATACAGGGGATCACATAACAAAAAAAGCCATTAGCAACTTGCATTACAGTGATGAAGCAATTAAAGTCCAGTATACCTGCAACCTCTGCTACACTAATGCTTTAAGCCTTCAGCTTTAAGACTAACTAAAAACTAGCTCAAACACTATCAATGGTACTGTGCATGAGTGACACAAGACAACTCTAGACTAAAGATGCTCAGTTCTACATCTCGAGTACTAGAGGTGTTCAAGATAGTTTCCCGACTCAAGCACTCTGTGGAATAGGAGGACATTCTCCCTTTCCTTGGGAAAGAAGTGCTGAGTATAAGTAGCAGAAAAAGAAGTTCATTTTGAAACTAGTATTTTAACATCAGCAACAAGATCAGGTGCTCTTTGGTGCTAATTTCATAATGAGGGGAAAAAAAACCAAAAAACACAAAACCACAACACACACAACCAACCCCAAAACACCCCACACTAAGCAGTAGAGTTTCCCCTCTTTCTTTTAGTACAGGCTACCTAGCTAAAGACAGACAGAGACAGTTATATCTCTCTCTAACCAATTTCATAAACCTACCTGAAATGGGAGTTCTTAAAAAAATAAGAACACTGAAACAAGGCTGGCCAAAGTTCTCAAGCCCAGTAAAGCCACACAAAGGCATATCAACAGACTAACAAGCCTCCAAAAGAAGTAATTAGATCCCAAAATGCATTATTTCCTGCCACACGCATCTGCAGTCAGTAAGCACGGACACATAATACACCTGAACACACATGATCACTGAAGTCTGGTGCTTGTATCCACAAAAAAACTGAGCAGCCACCAGTTCCAAAAGGGTTTTTTGGAATATATAGGCCATGTAGCTATTGGCATTTTGACAGCAAAGGCAAACTAAGCTCCAAGTCACTCTTTCTTACCTGAAAAAATTCTTTTCCTACAGGAAGCACAGGAAGTCAAAATAAACCTGTAGGCAAGCAAGGAACAGAATGAAGATGATCAGGAATAAACTGAAGCAAAAAAGAAAGAAGTAGACTTGTTCAACTGTCGAATGAACTGTTACAAGCACTTCACAAGATTTCCCAATATGATGCACTGTTAAGTCCAAAGTATATGCAACTTTTCTTTTTTCTTTAACTTAAACACTGCATCCACACCATTAGGCAACCATCAAGAATGCAGTTCAAATACTGATGACAACCACTTGTAGGGCTGAACAATAAGCCTACCCGCCAGTGTACATTCTTTAGCTCAGCTCACAACACTGTTGCACAAGTGCTCACATCTGTGCAGGACAGTGCCATGTGGGCAGAAACGAGGAGACGAGGCAGGACAGCTTTCCTACAGCAACAGTGTCAGCTCCTGTCAAGGTCTGAAGAATTACAGCCATAGACAATACCCAGCTTCTAGAGATGCAGTTATAAATGAAATATGCAGTTACAGAGAATTTATCATCCCCTACAATTAAATTAGGGATTGCACTCTCCTTTCCCAACTAAGGGGGAAAATTTAGGTCAATACCATTGCCTAGGTTATCCAGGAACTACAAGAGCAAAAGAAAGCGCTTCAGAGAACTTATCCAATTAAAGGTAAGAATTAATTACATGCTGCTTACATTTCAGTCAAGGCAGCACTGTTATGAGCAATTACTATTCTAGCCTCATTCCCAACTTGACCTTAATTAATTACTCTGGATTACAGGCAAGCAGATTTTTACTCTCAGACTGCTCAAGCAAAATTTTATTTTGATTCAGGAGACATCAACAAAGTTATCACCAAGAAGGTAAACTGAGTTCTTCCACAAGCTGACTTGGGTCAAATAGTGAGTATTCATCTAAGCCACCTGCAATTCCAGAGTTATTAAAAAAGTCACACAAAAATTAAGGAGAGAATTATACTATGAGTTATCTTTGTTGCAAGTCTTCTCACTTGGCTTTTTTTGATAACTGGTCCTGTGAAAGGATCTCTGCTGATTATAGACAATTAAATGAACCCAGGTCAAAGCATTTCTGTTATAGAGATGCTCAGTTACAAGCTTCTGCACAGATACCTACAAAAGGTTACTTCAAGTCATCAGCATTGTATTTAACATTTTGTTTTATTCTCCCACTGCACACAAGACCAAATTCTGGACACAGAAAGACATTTATTTTATCCAGCTTGGACTCATCAACATTCAAATACCCCTCCTGATCTACCTTCAAGGGTTTAGGCTGGAAATGGTAGCTGGAGATCAGAGAAACATCACTGGTACCAGGAAGTTTTTCAGTAAGTAAAGGAGATATAGCTGTTTCCCAAAATTTTACTGAAAACCCACTTCCATTAACCAAGCTCTGCCGCAGCTACAGTCTTCAAGTGCGTACCAAACCAGCTGGTACAACAATCCGTTTTGGTGGCAATAAGCCATATCTGAACCTAGGCCTGTCAGGAAAAAGAACATGGTGCCTCCCAATTCCACCTACAGAACAGGTACGACATGAAGCAGCTTTCTGGTGAAACACAAGCATCTGCTGTTATTTCCTTTACTTAAAGACATTTTGAGCAGACAAAATGTAGCGGGACAGAACTGTGCTCCAGACTTCACGGGACACGAAAAGGCCCGAACCCTCCAGCTGACGGTACTGCCTACGGAAACCAAGCCCGCCGAGGCGAGCGGCTTGCGGGGCACGTACCTGCCCCACGCGAGGTTCCTCCCCGCTCCGTCCCCCGGGGCCGGACGAGGAGCAGCCGCC
>VZTL01039177.1:654-21609 GCA_013400535.1 Scopus umbretta
AACATCACCTGCAAAGTTGTTGATACCTAATTTACATACAGGATAATGATGTCTCATATGTGACTCAGCCCTGGTCATACTGTGAGTGCGTGGCAGTGCCAGAAATAGACCCTCCAGATGCCTGGGCCCAAGCATCAACCGCGAGAACAAGCGTGTTTCCCATGAGGGTGTAGTTTTCTATTGCCCCCTCCCAGCTCCGCATTGCTAGCTCACGCAGACCAAGGGCTTCTGTAAGAAAATCAGCGAGATGTATCCTCTGGTCTTCAGACCCAACGTTGGCACGATGGCTGTAGACCGCGCAGATGCCCTGGGGGGGTTGTTCAGCCGTTTGCCACAAGCTGAGCGCACTCGCTCAACATATTTGTTCACTCCGTTCCCCTCAGAGATTTTGGAAGATACAGAGCGTGGTGGAAGGCAGCCCAGTTTGTTTGTTGGAAGGGCTCCCTTATCGGTGGGTTGAAACAACAAACACTCAGACCCTAATAAGTAGGCTCCAGGACTGGGTATTGAAGCTCGATAGAAATCATCTGCCCCCCTCTTCAGGCCAGTCAAATCAAAACAGCATGTGAAAGGCACTGCTTTAGCATCCAACAGATAAAAGAAAGAATATGCTTTGACTTCCGTGGCCAAAATTTCCCCTCTCCCATGCTGTTGCACAATATGCTGTGCTGGGCTCAGAGAATATCTGCTCATATGCTATATGGGCACATCACTGTAAACTTTCTTATGATTCTCAACTTTCCTGGTTTGTTTGTTTTTTTTTTTTATTATTTTAAGAAGTCACTAGCTGTCACAGCAGAGGAGAATGCCTCATCTGGAAACAGAGGTATTACCATAGCTCACATGCAGCCTGCAGGCTTTATGTAGACATTCAATTTGCAAACAGCTGCAGAGGTTTGAAACATTTGTGCCCTGCCCTTCTCTTCTCAAGCTGTTCATCAGGGTCCCTCGGGCATTGATTGCTACCCCTGTACTTCTCCCAGCTGTTTGTGTGAGTGCTCCCTAACCCACTTCAAGTAGAATCAGCTGAGATAGTTCAAACAGTTTAAATAGGAGCTATGGGCTAACTCAGTTGATTGTGCCTGAAGTGGGTTAGGGAGCACTCAAGCAAGTTGCTTTGTTAGCAGAAGTGAGGGGAGGGGTAAAGCACAGTAACATCTTAAGCTGTTCCAGCTGGATCCAGAAGCGGACATCTGTCCGTAGCCTAAGTAACAAAGAGACAAGTCCCTGGAGAACCTGGAATAAAAATTGTGCTGTGAAACTGTGATAACATACATCAGCTGATGGTCTTACAGCAGTGAGAAATCTGAAAACATTCATTCATCCCGGTGAGGTATTAGAGATCAAGTATCTAATGATTAGTTAAATGACAATAATGATAACTAATTCCTCAGGTAGAAGAGGAAGGAGGAAACACCTGATCTATACAGCTGAGTGAATGATAGATTCTTCCAACACCATCATCATGCGGCTTTTGGAGGATATCATGGCCTTTCCCTCAGAACGCAGCTTTGTTATTGTTGTTTCATGCTTTAAGCCCACAGGGATTATTATGTCCTTCCACCCTTCGTACCATATAGGCCACAACAGTTAGCCGAGTTTAAGCTATACTGAAAGGGACACGGACACCCAAGAAGCATACCTAGTCTCAGTTTGACTATCTGTAGAGCCTGCCATGAGTTACACGACTGAAGCTATGCTGTTTTACGTTGGTTTGTCTACACCCCTTTTCACCGCAGCATCCAAATGCCTTCCAGGAATGTGTTAAGTGATGTGGCTAATATCTGCCATTCTTTCATTTCAGTCTCAAAGGGAGAACTGTGTAGGCAGGAGAGGATTGTTTTTTTACTTTTTATTTTAGGGTTTTTAATCTTTAAGTGTTGATGCTCCTGTATGTTTACAATAAAGAAGGTAATCTAAAGAAGCAGAAGGTGTTGAAGTTTTGATAACCCTTTACTCCCATGAGAATTTATTCAACAGTAACAGAGCAACCCCCAAGAAACTCTTAGATAACTTTGAAAAAGCAAGCCTGTGCTTTGCTGTGAGAGGCCAGTATGCGAGAAGAGGGTGCTTCTGATGCATTTATGATAGGTTTGTGTTATTAAGATGAACTGCACGTTGTGTTCTAGATCATGGATCTCCAAAGCTGATAGTGTCATACCCAGATATATCACGTTGCTATTTCAGAGAAGAGGTAATGGAAACCCAGCTTCGGTTACATATGTAGTCTGCCAGGAGGAGACAGGGGTTCCTAAACAACATGCATACACAAGCTTAGTGACAGCTCAGAGTCCAGGGACATCACCAAATTAATTAGCAATTTAACCTATTGTGTTTGCATATCCTCAAAGAAATGAGACTACAAAAAAGGTTTTCTTTGTTTAAGTAACCTCTCCCCTGCTTGAGATCAGCTTCAGTCAGCTTTTCTTCATTGCTGAGCTGACCTGTAAAAGCACTAGACTATCTTAGTGGTACTGATAAGACCTAAGATCTGTTGAAGGACTGTACTGCTGGCACTTAGGTTCACATTGCCAGACCAACTTACCTGCAGGCCATGTGTTCATGGTGAATTCTAGTTAAAGGGATAGTTGTAAGGGTGTATTCTTCCATCACTCCTTATTTAGCAGGCACCTTCATAAAGTCCCCGAGAACATTCTCCTGCACCTCTGCCTCCTCACAGAGAGGTCATCAGTATCTTGAATGGAGTAACATGAGGGTGGGCGAGCCCTGTCACACATCCCCTGAAGTTTCTGTTCTGTCCAGCTATCATCCTCCGTCCAAAATTATTTCAGCTATGTAATTTTTTAAAAATTACTTTCAAACCTAAAATTTCAATCTCTAGCTAAGTGGCTAGTCAGCACTCTTCCTTTAAACTTTTATTTTTGGTAAGTAGTGGAGACCTGTTATCAGATCATACTCGGTGAATTACTTTTTAGTTAGATAAACTACACCCTCTGATTTTGTTCATCTGACCAGCCAAAACGAGCACCTGTATCTTGGTCACAAATACATGACTGAAGTCTCAACTTGTTTTCTAACTAGCAGAAATGATGACAACATGAAAAAGACTCAATTCAGAAGCTCAAAAAGTAGCAGCAGGAAAGACAGGTCTTTAATCCCGCGATCATCTCAAACATGAGGCTAGTTTAAGGGCAGCTGTTATGCAGTTGTCATCATACAATCACTAGGAAAGGTCACCAAGTAATGGTGTTCACACGCTAGCAATCACAGAGTATTACTTAATCACTGGAAAGCAAATTGCTGGAGAAGCTAAGTTTTCCCCTTGGCTGCAGATGAAACAAAGCCAAAAAGAAGCAGCAACATAGTGCAAACTCTTCATACAAAGACGTGCCTGTAGAGCACACATTAACCTATTGTGTATTCTTTATGTCTACATAGACCTGGACATGGCTGTTTCTAAGACCATCCTGTAGTCCACCTGCAATTTAAAGCATATGAATAGTCCCACTGAAAGCAACAGCATTATCCATGTCCCTGAAGTTATACGTCCTTTAACTAAGTCTGCAAATTGGGGCCTAAATAAACTTTAATTCCTACCGAACAGTTGACCTTAACTTAGTGTGGCAGAAAACTACAAGCTGCTTATGCAAACAGACTAAAAAGTACTCACTGTCTTTAAATTATATTGGCGTCTTATGTTACAAGACAAGTTAAAGAGGGCTTGGTTGACAGGGGACAGAGATATATATCTTTTGCAGAATAGGTGACTTCTTTTCAGAGTGTCTTTCCTAGTTGTGTATCCCACTGCTGTGGGATCCTTTATTTGCTTCATAGATGCATGGGGGAACGTTGCCATTTCTAGCACCTGTCTGTTCAAAAGAGGTTTTTGTCTCCCAGGCAAAAATCTTTCTGTGCTTCTCAAGTTTCTAAAACATCTCCTGTGTCTGCTTTTTCTGTGCCAGGGTTGAACAGAATCAGAATCCAATACTCCTGTTGATACTGTATTACCAGCCATGATAATACCAACTGCTTCCTACCTTCCTCTTTCTATAAACCACTCTAGATTTACCATTGGTGTGTATTTTCTTGAATTTTGCACAGTGGCTTCCTACCTTTCTTTCCTGAATGGTTACTGTTAATTTAGATCTACTCAGAATCATTTTGGATTCTATCTAATCTATTTTCTATTTATACCACATTCATCACCATGGTAGCTGAATGCCTTAGAAAGTGTCTTTGAGGTAGAGGCTATGCAAAGCTTATTTTAAACCACTTGGATTCTTTGCCTTTAAAATTGAATTCTAACAACTTCATCTTACCCCAGCTGAGAAATTACCCTTTTGCACTTTGCCAATAACAGTCTGAAATTTGAAGCCAGTCCAGCGTGACTTGGGACCCAGTTTTAGCTGAGAATATCAACTGCAGTAACTCTGACACCAATGCAGATAATACACTTTTATTTTGATAGTTCTCTAGGAGAAATGTTATGATGTAGCATGTTCGTAATCAATGAAAGCAGTGGTTCCTCAAACTCAAGCAAAGCCAGCAGACCTGCAGTAAACTCTCGTGCTCCCTTTTTGCTCTGTTAACACACCTGTCTACCTTGAAATCTGGTTATTATTACCTATGCAGTAAAACTCTGCATATATGTATGTATACAATGACATAACTGCATTACATGGTTTTAAAACAACACAAAATTTTGTTCCGTATACTCAGTTCTGTGTACTTTGTGATGCTGCACCAC
Source organism: Scopus umbretta (assembly GCA_013400535.1). NCBI lineage: Eukaryota > Metazoa > Chordata > Aves > Pelecaniformes > Scopidae > Scopus > Scopus umbretta. Next base: position 5,363 of record VZTL01039177.1, read on the forward strand.
GGAATTTGCCAAACATCACACCTACCTCTAATTCTAAAAGTAAAGAACCAGAACCTATGTTTTTACATCAGGGTATTTTATCCCTGCACTTCTGTAGAAATCTGGAAAACAACAGAAGGTCTAGCTAGTACCTGGGGAAGGTCTGAGCTACTCTGTTCATCCCTATCTTCCTAAACAATACCAGCAGTACACTTATGAACTGTAAATGTAAAGAAAAACAAAAGACGACGGCCTATATAGAACATGGGAATAGCATAAAGTCAGCTGTATTTGTCAAGTTTTTATATTAATTGTAGTGTTCACTTTCAAATTCTGTCTTTGGGTTTTCAGTTTGGTATTCTTAGGAAAAAAGCTTGTATTATCTGACAGTTGCTTCCCTCCAACGTGGACTCACTGGACAACTTCAACCAAGCTTGAGTCAAGGGTAGAGGCCTGCAAGCTGCAAACATTTCCAGTAGTTGTGTAAAGAAAATAGCCAAGAAGCTTACAGAGAAAGACCAGTATCGCCCTCACAGAGAGACTGCAGCATCAGCACAGCTATATTACTAGACAACAACAAACTAACATGGCAGAGGCAACTTCCCAGGTGCCACTATCTAAAGGACTATTTGCTTAATTTGCCAGAAAAGGCTACAGAAAGACAGCAGAACAAAGCAGAACGCAGCAACACAGTGATGAATTTGTCATTGTTGGAGCATGTATGGCCACCCAAATCTTTGTCTGCTTGGAAACAGATACATTACAGCCAGTTCCAAAAATGGCAGTTCAGGCTGTTTAGAAACACCAAAAAAAAAGAGAGAGATTTAAGTTCCTCCGGGGGTACTCCAGGATGCAAACAATAACTCAGCTCTACACTACATAGAACCACCCCCACTATGAGAAGTGCGTCATTCAAAAGCAACTGCACACATATGTATGTGCAGAAGCTCCTATCCAATGGTTTCCATCCTTAAATAAAGCTGCCTGCAGATTGAACTAACCCTTTATTACTCTAGCTTGGAAACTGCACATCTTGTTTCCTAAGCACTGAATGGAATATTTTTCTCCTATTACTGTCTGAGTCATTAGGACACCATTCAAATAACTTTTATGCAATGTAGTTTTTATCAATATCAAACGTGCTCGAGTTTCATGGTTTGGTAAGTTTCCCATAACACGCTGTTCATAAAGCATAGATCTGTTTGTCACAGCGATACCACATGAAACCTCATCTGAGGCCCAGAAGAGTTCATGGTAATACAGAACTGATTTCTTCATACAGACCATGAAGCAAACAAGAGATCACAATAATCTGATGAGAGACAATCTTGACATCCTCCAGCTCAGCCTACCTCTGCAGATATGTCAGCTAGACTTGTTTGGACAAGCAAATCAGTTTACTGTTTGTTTTCTTTTAAAATACATCAAATGAGTCAACACAACAACAAAGCAGCAACATATTTCTCCAGTTACTAAACGCATTTGTTAATCAGCCAAACCAGAGATATCAAGAAGCCTCTTTGTGGAAATGAAGTCTTTGGTTCTCCGAGTCACCACAAGCACTGTCACATACAACACAAACATCATTTTGATCTAATCAGGCTTTAAGAAAACATTTATTGTAGCTGAATACAGCTGTCCAAAATCACGGAGATCCAAACTGCATGTGACAGGATCAACCCCAGAGGCACAAAAAGGGGTCTGACCAAGCCTTGCCGCAGGAGTAGGGCACTAGCTGGCCTGAAGCACCATTATAAGCAACGTGCCATTCCTCATCTTCTAAACCCCTGCTATTTATACCAAATATCTTTCTGAGTCTGTGTTTAACTTTCTCAAGCAGCAGAACTGTTTTTAAAAAGGCTTTTGAAGAAAATCTTGTGAATTTTTCAGGTTGCAACAAGTCACACACCAGAAGGGCTCTGAGGCTGGTACTGGCACACTGTACTTGGAGGTGGAAACACAGCCTTCTATGGAGGCCAGGGGCTAATTCTCTTCAGTAACATGAAAATCCTGGCATATTCTTTCTGCCAACAGGGAAATGGGCCGTTTCCTTCTCCAAGGACTTCCCAGAAAAAGATTCACAAAAACTGGAGCTGGACCTTACATCTAACTCAAGCAAATATACCTGTATTGGGCATTTGCATATTAAAACTGATCAAGAATCCCTGAAGTCTCTAGTTGGACTTAACTCACTGCAAGTATTCATCCATTTAGCAGTAAAAATGCTGAGTATGGGGTGTTGTTTTGACTCTAAGTTCACAGGTCCAACATCCAACAGCTGTCACCTACTGCAGAGTGTTCAGACCTGTGGCCGTTGTCTTGTTGACAGCTATCCATTGATTTACACTTTTTTTTGCTTCTCTGCCCCAAGCACCATAAATGTTTATGCCAGCCTCAGCGTTTCTAAGTTATACAAGCTCAGTCGCCATCAAAACTTAGTATTTTCCTACATGAGATATCAAAGGAAACCCATCTTCCCAAACTAGCATTTTCATCTTCTGCTATATAGAAAAAGATAATTTTCTCAAATACTTTGTGCTGCTTCTTCCCCCTCAGCTCCTCTCTCTCCACAAATACCTCCCTGCATCCAGCTCCACTTGTTTTGCGGGGCTGAAATACATGTCAGCTAACAGACAAACTAGGACTTTTCCATGAAGTATAGAATTTTGCTAATGAATTACAAAATGTTTTGATACTACCACTGCATAAACGCAAAACCCTGTGGTTCAAGTCTTCTATGTCATTGCTTCAGCATTTGTGAAAACCAAGACTTTCAGGTCTGTGGACACCTGGTTTCACACAATACGTTCAGATATGCCACAAAGCAACAGGTCTGTTTGGCAACTAGGAAAAAAAAAAAGAGAACAATTGCAGCACCTGTAAACATGCAAGCTGTTCCTAATCTATATATCTCAGCTATGGGTAGCAGTGACGACGCAGCAGCATGGAGTGGGCTGTGGGTGATTAACCAAGTGGGTGGCTCTTCCACTAATCTCTTCACCCCGCTTGTTGCCCAAACAAAGTAGATCACAGCTAAACCAAACATATTTACCCACACTACAAGCAGACCCCCAACTGAGGCAGACATGCATGGCCACTCTGCTGTTCTGTGAGAACCTGCATACCAAATTTCCTCTTGCCTATAACCCCACTCTGAAAAACGTTATGGTTTGTAGCAACTCTTCAGAGCAGCTAAGGAAGAAGTACTTCTGTGCTACTTGTGTGGGTGCCATGCCTTTCCTCAGATGGTTCTGTTTTGTTGTTTGTGGGTGTTTTTTTGCATAAAGTCAGCTATCATTACAGTAGCTGAGACTATCACATCATGAGGTTGAAAGTAAGAAAGGCTATCAGTAGATGCAAGCAATGAGGTGAAGATTCAGTACTAATAATCTCAAAGCCTGAAAATGAGAAAGTGGATATCACACGCTAAGATAAAATAAGCAGATGCAATCAAGCAGCTGCACCCTTTGCCATAGAGCAAGTTTTTTATCTTATCTATTTATTGCAGACCCACTGTTACTTTTCTACTTAGCCAGGCACTCTAGCTCTCTCAGGAAAGGTATGGGATTGGCATGAAAAAAATAGGAAAGAAAAACATTTCTTACTGTTTGAAAAATGTATCAGCATCACAGCTTTACAGATGAAATAAGGGATTCTAGTGTAATTCAGGAGCTCAGAGTTACAGAGGGTGAGGCAATAGTTTAAAGATTATCCAGCAGTCACAATCTGCCCAGCACACTGCAGGAACACAGCCACTGCATCATCACTTTGTAAACCCTTACTTACTTTCTAATGACAAAGTCGTGGCTCATCTCTGTGTGCTGCACCCCTGCCCCCAGCCATTCCTGCTGGAATAAGAAAAAAGCATAACACAAGGCCTTGGTCTATATTATACTTCTCTAACACAATTCAGGTTTTTTGGTTTTTTGTTTTTGTTTTTGTTTTTTTTTTAAAAAAAAAAGCCTGCCTGATTTAATAGCCAGAAGACCAGATCCTCCCCATGTACATCACCAGCAAATCAGCCAGTCGGGGGGAACTCACTCTCAGACAGTGATTCTGACCACTTACTGCAGTACCAAATAGCTCCCAGAGGGACTAAATGTATACATATATATGTGTATGTATCAACTTTGTCATCACTTTGGAACACAAACTTACCTGAGGTCTGAAAAAGAAGAAACATGCTGAGTCCCTAAATGCTGCCTGAAAACTGCTGTGAAGCTTTTGTGCTTCACAAAAGTTTCTCTTAGTCTATGCAAGTGAGTCTTATATGAGAGTTCACTGCAGAACACAGGTGAAGAAGATGGTGGTAGCCTTTTGTATCATATCTCAGTGTCTGCAGCACACTCCTAAGATGCTGAAGACCCAGACTCCTCTTTTCCACAGCTCTCGCTTCTCAGCAAGATCTTCCAGCCATCAGAATACAAAGTGCTCAGTCCCACTGCCATGCACCTCCTGCTGCAGCTGGCATGCCAAGCTACAAAGAAGACAACTTTCAATGGGCCAGTGAGAAAGTAAGTATGAATTTTACTCCGTACTGATGAACATCTCCAGAAGGCAGAAATTGATTCTCATTCAGGGACTGTTTGTATTCTTCCATTTAAGAGTCCACCTGTCGTTACCTACCTTCCTAGAGCTCAGTATTCTTGATCTGTAAGGGAGAGAGACACCCTTTAGGCAGTCCCAAGTCAGGCACCTGGTCTCAGACACATCTTCATCTTCATCCATCACTTCCCATCCCCTGGCCCAAGAGCTTCTTCCTCAGCCCACAGGCTTCATCATCCTATAGGTTCATTACACACAGAAGGCAAAGTATTGCCTCAGGCACGCTGACATGCCCTCTGAGCTTTCTGTCTTCACTTACTATGTGGAGACCTGCAGGACTTGGGTCAACTGCTTGGAATCGCTGCCTGATGGCCAGGACTTAGTTTTGAAGCATTGTTTCACTTTAACCAAGTGCCTGGAGCTAGTGGATATATTCAAGACCTCAGATCCCCGGAGTAACTTTCAAACTGACTCACTGAAAATGCTCTCTAGCCTCCAGTTATCTCTTCAGGCCAAGAGGTAAGCAGGATTGAAAACTAAAAGAGGGTAGGGTATATATATATGCACATAAATGTCGTGGTAATATTTAACACCACAATAAAAAAGCATAGAAAGAGATTTTACAAATTACATAAACCATTAAGTTTCTGAGTACAAATGAGGTACTCCTTGATATAAATCAAGAAGACATTTCCCTTTCAGTAGATGATTCTCTAATGGTCTGCTGGTTTCTCTTATCAGTGCTTTGAACTTAGTGGCAGTTCCTCTGTTTGGAGATAGTGAGGTTCAAACCACGCAAGCTTCACTAGTTAAAAACTGTTATTTTAAACAGAACTATATGCCAAACAAACAAGAATATAAAAGATCTTGACCATCGCTTGACAGTTTCTTCTAAATTCCCCTTCAATGCCCGGTTTGGAGTCCAGTACTTGTCAGCAGGTAATTTCGTCCCCGTCCTCTCCAAGCAAACTCTAGCAGGGCTGTTTTGTCTCCTTGCAGGTGGCAGGAAGAAGTCATCACAAAAAGGAAATCCTATCATACCTGATGAGCATTATTTTCAGCAGCTCTGTCTGCTTAAGGAGTCCCTGCTCCTATATCATTCCTCCTTGAACCTCCTAGGTTGCTGCAAATAAATCAGAGCAGGGAGCTGAGCTGGCTAACTGCCCCCCTCCCTTCTTTTTCAGCCAGGATTTTTTCAGCCAGATTAGCTCTCCCTTTGCACTTCACCACATGCCCAAATGCTTGTGCCAGCATAGCAGAAGGAGGAGGAAGGGAGTGGGAAGGAGTGGCTGGAAGTAGGAGGAGGTGAGGGAGCAGAAGGGACTGCTTCAGCAGGTCTGAGGCCTGCAGCCTAAAAAAATCACTGCCTCGCTGGGATCAAGTACTCCTAGGGTGCCCTTGTGAGGATGGATGTGCTCTCTCCTTGAAACGTTTCACTTGATGAATCTTTGTGTGCTAGCGTCTAATTCACCGTAACAGAGATCTACCACTGAATGCACTCACTATTTTCCAGCGGGGACATTACCTGTTCACAGACAGAGGGTTTCAGGCAAACGCTGCCAACATCCTCACTGTGTTAGCCTTTGGGCCTTTGCATGTCTCTAACTTTGTCTTAGGGCACTAAAGAGATTCTCACCTAAAGCAACGCTGCAAGCAGGCGTACTGTTGCCTGCCGATTTCACACAGCCTACAGCGCAATCACAGAACCTGCAAGCAGCTCAGATATATTTAGAATCCCACATTGTCATTACTTTCATCCTGCGAAAGGGAGGGGGGGCAGGAAATAAAGACTAGAAGCAGATGATAAATGCACAGCTGGAGAACGTCAGCAGAATCTCAGCACTGGCTGGGCCTTGTTCACCTCTTGTTTAACTGAAAGGGAGTGGATGACCCTGCGAAAAAGAAAATCAACATTTGTTTCTATTGCTGTGGTCAACACCTGGCTGCCCCTGTTGAAGACAGTGTTACGATAATCCGCCAAGCATCGTTTTCCGTGCCAAGTCACTTCTGTCACCGAGGACTGAGCATGCCGGTGGGAAAGGACACAAGTCAAAGAACTGCCTGTGAAAAGGGGAGCACATGGCTGCTACCTGGCTTGAAATATCCTACAGGCAAAGCACAGCAAGATAACATGCCATAAGGATGAAAGAGACTGATCACAAAAGGTGATAAAATGATACAAGAAAGCGGTGGAACAGGAGTTCATCTAGCCATACAAAGGTCAATGCATAGTCATATGTAAGCAGAGATGCTTGTAATTAACAATTTGAATCACAGTTGTTGGCTAATTACCTTGGATTGTGAAATGTGATATTTTTTCCAAGGCAGGATCCCAAGAGAAAAAAAGACAACATTGAAGATGCAGATAAAGTTAGAACTCTACCTCCAAAAGATATTTCCACAGTCACTCAAACTTATCAGGACTGTTTCCCCTTCTTTCTCCAGGCCCCTAATTTATGTCTGCATTAAAACATTAGCAGAGTTGCTTGCAAGGAAGGCAAGCTGACCTTTTTTGTGTTCCCTTTCACTGCTCCTGAGACGACTCATCTATCTAGCTTTGTTTAATTCCTCAGAGGCACCTCATTTCTTGAGAAGGTGGAGAACACTTGCTCATACAGCATTCAGGCTATAATAATAGGTACAATCACCCAGATTATACCAACTTTTTCTCCTCCATGCTACATTTTAAGTTAATTTGGGGGGTTGGGGATTACACTAGTGAAGGCTTTCGTCTGTTGGGGCTGTGTTTGCCAACAGCAAGAGGGAAAGGGGAATGGAGAGAGAGTCCGCTTATTTTATTTAAAGCTATTTTTGAAGGCACTATTAGGTTCACTTTAGAAAGGCAGGCCAGATAATGGGGTGAGAAGGCTTTTATGGGTCCCCATAACTCTGTCACTCTCTAAATAATCCATATTCTTGAATTCAGAAAAAAAATGCACCAATTTTAGTGGCTGTTTTGTTCATTTAGAAGCTGTGGTGTTAATCTCAGACCCCTAACCATATCAGCCCAAATTTCCCCTCTCTTCTTGCAAACCAGTCCTGTTTGTTCCTAGTGCTCTGTTCTCAGCACCCTTAATACCACTCAGACCAGTGGTTCCACTTAAATGATGCAGATATTCTGCAGACATTTCCGTGTTTTACTCTCCGCCTACCACTGCATCTCTTCCTAAGAAGCAGATCCTCCAGTTAACATAGGCACAAATCAGCTTGTGGGATGCCAGCAACTGAGCACCAAAACCAAAGGCAGACTCCTTCCTCTCACCTCCATCAGCTCCCAGCTGGGTCGCAGGGCTGAGCTGGTTCCCTGCACAACCACCAGCACAGCCCAAAGGAGGCCGCAAGAACGTGCGGCCCAGAGAGGGATCAGGTCTTCCAGGAGCAGCTTGAATTTATGTTGTTTTATAGCAGTCAGGCAATTGCAGCCTTAGCCTGCATATTGAAAAATCTTAAATTACTACATTTGTTTCAGTGAAGTGCTTAATTCTCACAGTTAATGTTTCAACACATTGCTATTCACTACTGCACTGCTTATCAAAGATTATGGCAGTGAAAGAGGCGACCATGTTTTCATGTTCTACATATTCTGAGAAAGTATGTCAGAAAAACCCCATTTGCAGAGAAAGAATGTTATCATATACTTTTTTCTCCAGAAACTACCATTGCCAAACCTCAGTTCTAACCTTTTTTTCAGACTTTTCTCTGTGGGAAGTCTCTTTCTGTAAACTGCCCCTCAGCAAGTTTGTTATAAACATGCATCATCAGCAAATTCAGGCCATCACTGCTTATGTGAGTGCGCAATTCATGCAGTTGATGAAAAAACTGTGGGTTTTATATATATATACTTAGAATTAATTTTCTGCAGATATACTTGAATGTTCACTTCCAAATTTGGTGCTTCAGTGAACATTTCCACCAGCAGCTGATTGTCAGAACTTTTGCAGAAAATCAAGCATTGAAATAGGTATGAATACAAGCAAAGTGAATACATTTAATAATTAGAGAAATGCTACTTATCCCAAAATGACTTTTTGCACTAGTGTCAGGATGCACCTAAGACAGGAAATCAAAATACAGGATGATGTTCCCAAGCCACAACAAGGCTATTTTGTGCTACCTTAACGTAATATAATCTCAGATGGGTATTTTCTTTTATAACAGTAGGAAGAGGTTTCCTATCATAGGGGAGTTTCAGGATTTCAAAATCAAGAGAGTGAAGTCTTGTACTCTAATCTACCAGTGAGCCAACATAAACATTTTTTTAAATGTTTAATTTCAACTACAGTTCTTTTTCATTCAAATATCTTAGTATAATTAACTTTAAGATCCATCAGAAAAATTGTTTCACAAGACAGTTTTGACATTGACATTGCTAGCCAATGATGTCTCAACAACTTCCAGAAAACCTCCCCCTGAAGTTTTGAAGATGAGAGAACCATCCAAACCATTTTTGGTCAATCAAAAGAGAGTCTGCAAGAACTCTGTGTTTTCCACCAGTCTGTCGTCTCTGACAAGAAAACTACTGATCAGTAAAGTCTTGACTGACTCTATTCTATGTCACTACCATGACCATCTTCCATCATCATAACAGAAGAAACATGAGTGTGCCGGATGAACGTGGATGGAGTGTGATCTCTTTGCAACACTCCACATGTGCAACTTCATATGAGTTACTGCAAGTTGCCTTACACAAGAGAACCTCTGAGGCCGATGTAATACGCATGATGGATGATACAGCTTTCCATAGTACCAGAAGACAGAATGGCTTCTGACAAAGCCAGTGCAAAGCCATCTTTGATCTTCACCTGTGGTCACAGATGTCCAGTTTGCACAGATGCAAGAAACTTTAAGCACAAAAAAACCTAACAGATCTGGGGAGGTCACAAGCAAACTCACTTGTGACTCTTCTAGCTGCTGTGTGGAAACAAGGATTACAGAATCAGAGAAACTGGAATAAGCTCCTGAAGGCTATCTGAACCAGCTTCCCACTCAAAGACAGGCTATCACCAACTCTAAATCAAATCAGCCATGGCTTTATTTGGCTGAGTCTTGAAAACCTCCAAGGATTGCGATTGCACAACTCTTCCAAATAATGTATTCCAGTGCTGTACTATCCTCCTACCGAAGAAATTTTGCTAATGTCCAGTTTGAATCTCCCAAGGTGCACACTGTGGCCCTTGCCCTCAGTTTCCAGTTCTCACAGTAAGTTCCTGGTCTGTATTGCTGCATGAGGTTATTCTGCTCCAGGTACCAAGCTTCACACACCTTACTGAATGTCCTAAGGTCCAACCCACAAGTATTTCAGGTTCCCTCTAGACTGAAGGTCTATTGTTCAGTATCCTAATTGTTTCCTCTAATTTAGCATCACACATAAGTTTTCTGAAGGTGCGTTCTCACTGATCACAATGAAAATGCTGAACAATATCAACCCCAGTATCTACCCCGCGGTACGCAACTACTAACCAGCCTTCGACTGGGAGTCAGGCCGTTGATAACTGTTCTTCAAACCTCATGGTCCCTGGCAGTTTTCAACTGATCTAACAGTCTATTATTCATCTAACCTGTACTTCCTCAGCTTCCAGGTAAGAATGCTATGCTGTCAGAAACTTTACTGAAGCAAGATATATTGCATCCATTACTGTCCTTTCATCTTCTTAGCCAGCCATTTCACCCTAAAAAGCAAGTAGGTCGGTGAAGCATGATTTACCATCAGTAAACATATCCATCCTCACTCTTCCTTGTCATTACCTTCTTGTCATGTTGGAAATGGATTCCAAGAGAATATGCCCCATGAAGAGTATACTTGAGCTTTAGTTGCAGTTGGCAAGGCCAACATCATACAACATCTAAATTTATTCACAGATATCCAAATATTGGGGTATGACTCTGTTGCAAGCACAGCAGTGTAGGTGTAGTCAGGTTAACCCAGACCCTACAAACAGTCTGGCCACAGCAGCACCGGCTGTAGCTTTACTAACCAAGCTTATGTTGGGGCTTATAGCCATGGTGAAACAAGACTGCCATAGTAAATCTGTCATCGGTACCAAGGGTGGCCAGTCACTGCAGTAAATATACCCCAGTTCTTTCCAATAGATTTATTTCACAGGCCATTCAGACTATGTTGTAGGCATCTCCTGGGTGAGTGCACTGTCAAGCCCCAGTGTCAAGACAACAGTCAAAACCGAGGCACTCCCTGAACAGGGTCTGGAGTGTCATTACTGAGGTGAAAGTGTGGTCTAGCTTGAACAAAAGTTTATAGCCCTCTATAAAAACATACCTTTTTCTATTACCACTGGTAGCAGATCTGACAGCTGTTATCTCTCTACTTATATTTCATGCTTCCTAATTCTAACATATGATGGCACTTCACTTCCCAATATCCAATTGACATTCTTTTGATGTAGCTTTTGGGCTAGTGCCTAAGCACATTTGCAAATAGTTTAGTGCTCAATTTAAGGCTGAATATGTTCCCAGAATTCCTTTGGCAATCAATTATTTATTACTTACAAGTGTTAAGATCAAAAAGAAAAGAAATAGATGTATATTTCACACTGACAGGAGGTCCGTGGGGATTACAGAAAACAGAAACTTTAATGCTAAATCTGTGTAAAAAGGGTAAAATGGGGATTCCCTAGTCAGTTAAAAGAAAACAAAAAAAAAAAAGAAAAAAAGAAAAAAAGGGAAATGGCCTGGATTATACAGTTATTCTTCTTGGGCTTTATCTCATGGTTAGAAATGCACACTTGAGCTGAACCATTAGTTCTCTGTACCACAGGGGCAAATTCTGGTTTGCTTTCACCAAGGAATACCAGTTAGCTTAGAATCAGTGCCAGCTACCTGGATGCATCTTTTATCAGCATACCCAGGGTGGCATACATAGCTAATTAATTAAAATACTGATTCATTCCTATTGACAGGCCTAGGGTTTGTGTTAATTTTTCAGCAAGGTCACACTGCCTGCGTGGCTTCTTTGTCACGTTTGTAAAATCTGGGGCTTGTAAGGGCATCAACATTCAAGCAAAGGGGAACTCACAAGAATAGAATTTAGAAAGATCATTTATACTTCATTGAACAGCTCTGTAGAAGGTGGAGAACATTTTCACAAGCATGTTTTACTGGGGCAAAATTTACATTATTCCTGTCAGGGGGGTACAAGCAGTGATGGAGGTTTGCAAGGTCAAACACAAGACCTCTCCCTCCGTGGGCTGCAGCTCAGACCTCAAGTACTCAAAATGAAACTTCATCGGTAGTCACCGGTGGCAGTGAAGGTATCTTTACAAATCACACACTCTTCTCTGCAAGTCCTTATTTATTTATTTATTGCTAACCTTAAACTGTGCCCCAAAGACAAGCAAGAAAATACCCCTGGCCAGATCTCAAATACAAAACAAGCCCTTACCTGTGTGATTAACACCTGAGTAAGGAGTATCTGGGAGCTTTGCAATGAGCCAGTGCAGAATTATTCAGACAGGACGGAAGAAGCAGTGGGAAAAGAACAACCTGGTACAAACAAACAAGGAGTAATTCCAACTCAGGAATACAAGCTGATAAAAGGCAGCCTGCAGAAATAAGAGATCTAGACATAAATACAGGTGAATGGCTACAGAGAGCAAATTTATTCCTGATGTAACTCTGCAAGCTGAATCGTAAAGCAGAATATCCAGCAACCAGCTATGAAATTCCATCACAGATGCCAGAACTTAGTAATGACCTGGGCTGTTTTTTTTTCATGGCTAGCAGTCCATCTACCAATAGACTGAATTCTTTTTTTTTCTTTCCCTCAGGTTACACAGCAAATCTATCATTTTCTCAGAGGTCAGTGAAATTATAACACCCTTGTAATTTAAGCTACTTATTTCTCAAGTAAACAGATAAATTAGACTACCATAAAACTGGGATGCATCTAAAGAAAGTGGCAGCTCTCCAGGTAAAACGAATCAGCCATCTGCTCTAAAAAAATCTAATAAAACCCAGTGACAGATCACTTCACTCATTGAGAGAAACTTGGAACAGTGGGGCCGTAATCAGACGCATGAAACTAGAGGAGTCACACAACGGAGAGGTTGCAAATAATCCAACGGGCAGTTCATCGTTCGCTTTGCCACATGCAGATACAACATCTACTTTAAGTCTTAATTTTTACTACTACTACTACTACTATTATTGTTGTTGTTGTTATTATTATTATTATTCCTTGCTGAGGAACTTACAACTTTGAGATGGTCTTTAGCTGGTAGACCTTTTGGGTTTTGAGCAGTAGTTCACAAAGGAGTAGTTAAGACAGAACTAGAAACCAAGACCTTTGCATTTTGTTTCTTGGAGCGATTCTTCTGTCTAATGACTTTTTGGATACTCAATTTGTCACGTTTGGAGTGAAGGTATTGAAGAGTCTAGAGGTTAATTAGAAAAACAACAGCTGACTTTACTGTAGTTTAATTCAACTATACGAACAGAGACAAACTGTTTTCAGCCTAGAAGATCTGTTTGGAGCTGGTTTGTGCTGGAATGTCACCCACACAAATCTTGTGAGGGAACATTAAGTGACAATACGCTCAAAATGATGAAGCTTATGTTGGAACAAAATCTCTGTGGCTGAAAAACAAAATGCTTAAAGGAGGAAACCTTTACATTCCAGTTTCTAATTTAGCTATTACTTAATTAAATATAAAAGTTTGATATATTTTTTGCAAACATTTTCACACAATCTAAATTTCTTGTCACCACATTGGTTTTCCTCATGCTTTTCCCTTTGTTTAAGCTCTTTCCTCAGGCCTTGTTCTAGGATAGGGTGTTATTTCTTTAGACTGACTCTGTGGTGTAGACCAACTGGCAATTTAAAGTTAGGACTTTGCTTCTTACAAAAAAATTAAATGTTTCTAGAAACAGTAGACTCAGTTCTTTACAGCCCCAGGGCACCTGAGCTAGTCCTTCTTTCCCCAGAACCCAGCCCAGTTTCCTTCTGTTGGCTGAAATTAGCAACGATGAACATACGAATGAGCAAATACCCCCCAAAAAATAATAAAAAATTATTTTTTCAGGGCTGCAACTCCACTTAAAATGCCTTCCTCTCTTGCGCTGACATTTTCCCTCCCTACAATGAAGGTCTTAAACATGTGCAGTGGAAAACACACCATCTCAGAATGGAAGATGCTTAAAATCAAGATTGGGAAAGAGGAATTTTCTCCACAATACACGTTTCATAAAGACAGCGATGCATAACCCTGGAGTCTGATCTTTCTGCTATTCGAAAAGTCATTGCTCTTGCGGCTGAATTGCCACACAACCAGTGCCTGTGGCTCGAGGGGCACCCTCAGGCTCCCCACACGCCAAACAAAGGAAGACTAATTTTCTGCCTGTAGAAACAGGAGTGCTGGGGCATAGAGTCCCTGGATACTATGAGCTCCTTATAGCTATACTGCATTAAGGAAGATTCTGCACTAAGGAGGTTTCTGCTATTTAGGAAGGAAGAGTAAGGAGCAGGTAGGATCCTGTACTCCTGGGTCACACACTATCACTCGGAAACACTGCTGAGAAATATGAAAGAATGCGACGCTGACTGCTGAAATGCCGAGGGCAGGGGTTTAGATAGACAAAGATCTACATAAGAGTGGTTTGGGGTTAAAGTTTGAAGTGTGCATCATGGCCAAAATCTAGCTTTTGATCTGCAAAGAAGAGAAATGATAGTACTGACAAATAAATGAAAAAAAGCACAATGTGAGTCTTTATTAAGGCAGAGTGCTGTCAAAGTAAGTATCAATTTTCTAACTTCATAATGCCAGCCACACTGTATGAAGCAAATGAATGCAAAGGTAACATATGAGAGGTGGTTACAGCAATCTGTCTATCAAGGCGACCACTGTATTTGCTTTACACATCTCTGTTACCTACTAAATCTGTCAAGCAATTAAATATCCATTTTTTTACTGCTCAGGTGAATTCAGTGCTTTTACCCTCTCTCTCTCTCTTGAATCTTTGTTGCTTGATCTCCATTGAACTGTGATACTTCATCTTGCATTAGATTGTAATACCAAAACTGTGTTCACCCATGCAGTAGAAGAGCTCCCACAAGACCCGACTGGGATACAGGCAGTGGTAAGTGATGAGGTAGGAGTGGGTTTCAGCCAACTGGCGTTTATGTGTGCTGTGTATTTTATGTCTCCGAATTCAAGTAGCAATCACATTTTAAAAATTAATGCCATGGCGTTAATTAGAGGAGAACAGCAACTAAGAGCCTATAATTAAAACAAACAACAAAATCATGTGGTTGATGCAGTGACTAGCGTCTTTGTCATAAGTCACAGCGAGTCCCACTCTATTCTTGGGTTAGGTTCAATTGTCAGTCGGCTTCAAGGGCAATCACTTCTAATTAGCAAGTCTTTTGAACTCTTCCAGGGAACATGGCCCAGACCTCTAAGGTACTATAACAAGTCAGGCACGCAGCTCTTAAGGTTGTCTGTCCCTTGTGTTGGCTTCTTCCAAACTGTGAGGCAGAAAGTTCCTGCAATAAAATTAAACTAATAGTATTGTAGTTGCATTTTTGTGCCATGTGTCCTTCGCCACAGCCATCCAAGTCCTTCTCACTAGAGAACCACCTTCCATGCTCTTGATAATTTTGCATGTGTACCTGTACACAGAGAAGAAAGGCTGCTACAGCTGTCCAAAGAGACCATCCCCTTTCTGTACTTTAATGAGCAGTGTTAGGACTTGACACTAAAATTTACGGGTTTGAGTTGGGTTAAATCTGACTGACCTTGTGGAGGCAGGTGGCATCCATCTAAAACCTTGAGTTAGAGTTAGATGGCAACAAGAGGGTGTTTTGAACAGAGGGAGGAGGGTATTTTGGGCTGAAGGAGGGTTGAAAGAGTAAGCAAAGCCACTACCTTCCATCTGAGGTTAGATTTTTTTGATTCGTGGTGTATTCCGGACCAAGCTAGGAGAAACTCTTTTTATGTAGACAAACACGATTTCTTTGAAGAAACAAAGAACTCCACCGCCAGTTTCTCCTCCTAAGTATAAGAACGTGCGGTATCGCCACTAACCTCGCTAAACCCAAAGGGCTGGTATCATTACCGCTCTTTGATATGCGGATACGGGGAGTTGCTATTCTTATCCTACCGTTTTTGCATTTAGCCTATGGAAAACACAAACAGGTTCTCCACGTTCTCCAGCGCTCGTCTCTCTCGCTGCCTCAGGTCGTGCAACCGCAGCGGCCGGGCCGTGGTCCTCGGGAGGAGCAGGTCCTACCGCCGGCCATGGCCACGCACGAGGGACTGGCCGGGCGGCCGGCTCCTGCCCTGGAGCCCCGTGCCTTCGACGTCGTGCGCGTAGGATGTTCTAGATCCCTTTTAATCCAAGCCGTAATTGATAGCTGGCTTTTGCAAAGGGCAATTTCGCAGGCGTCAAGAGTTTACTCGCGGCTGCCCGCAGCGGCATCCCTTGCGTCAGCTCAGCCCCGGTGTCACCGGTGAGCGTCCCCTGAGTCACATCCACCCAGCCGCCTGCTCCCCTTTCCTCAGGAGCAGCAAAGCAAAGCAAAACAAAAAACCAGAAACAAACCCCACCCCAACCACCGACTTATAAAACGACAGGCCCTTGAAAAACAAACAAACACCCGCCTCCCCACAGCGACCGGTTCTTCGGGAATCCCAAGTGGCGCTGGGCCGGCGGGCGGGACGTGAGGCCGGGGTGGGGACTCGAACCCGCGTACCCACAGCGCGGGGGGGGTG
>VZTL01039177.1:21965-35081 GCA_013400535.1 Scopus umbretta
GGTGGGTCTCCCCCCCCCCCCCCCCGGATGGTTTATTTGTTAGTGACTTCTACTTGCAGTCAGCAAGTTAATTACGAGGAGATCTGTGCGTTACTATGTCAGAATATGCCAAGTAGCACACATAAAAGCGTAGTAATAATATTGATTTTTTTGTTAAAGCTCCGTGTTTTTTCAGTGGGACTTGAGCTCTTAAACCCTTTTGACACTTAAAAAAAAAATAGTAACAACTGTCCACTCTCAGCAAATACAAAGCGAGGACACGAGTTGTGCTCTGTGTCCCGGTGGGTACGTGCGTTTATTTGCCCACGTGAGCAGTGCCAACGGGGAATGCACGTGGCAGCAACTGCCTGGGATGGATGGATGGATAGCCAAACCTGAATGAGGGAGGAATTGATGACCGATGGGTTGAGAAAGGTTAACATATAAGTACATCATTCAGAAAAAAATGGAAAAAGCCCTTGAAACAGAAAATACTTAATTCAAAACAGTACTTCCTCAAGTCGCCTCATGCGTTAAGATCAGATTTTAGTGAGGGTTATACTGAAACCACAGTCTTGTACTCCTATTATTGAATATAATTAATACAGCAAATTAGAACTTCTCACAAAACACCTTTGGTATATCACAGTAAAATAAATGACAAATTGCTTGCATATGTCTTCATGCCCAAAGTTTACATCAGCTCAGTCAGAGTGGTTATAGTGGTTGAAAATTAAATTTTGTCTCATACTCGAGATAGGTTTGTATTTGTAAATAGCCTGTAGGTTAGCTCACAGCCTCTAACAGAGCTAGAGTGTTTAATTTAAATTTCTTTAACATTTTAATGAAGTAATATCTCATTCCTGACAAGACCTACATGTATGCTCACATTTATGCATAACTTTGTTGAAACCAATATAGTATAAGCCTATACTATAAGCTCAGTGGGACTGTCCATATGCATATTTCTTTATTAAAAGGATGAAATTGATAAATTGTAAAAGACATAGTTGAAACATTTGAGTCCCGGCAGCCTTGTCATTAATGCAATTTAACCCAACCGTTGCCTAACTTGCTGTATAGCTTGTTTTCTACACGTAGCTGCACATACGTGCAGTTTCTTGCTAGTATAATTACACTTTTGAAGAACACCTAAGAGCGAAGGCCTGCCACTAGCAGGTTGCTAAAAGGTGGGCTCTTTTTTAAAAGAAGATAAAAAGAGCATTACAGAAGAAGAAATAAGCATCTACAGTTAAATTGTAGAATCTGAAGTCTCCAATACGTGACTTAAAATTGTGTTGGTGGGTTTTTTTCCCCAAGCTCTTCCCACTCAAAGGCTTTCACAGTGGTGCTGTGCTGCTGTGTTCTGTATACCGTGTGTGACAAAGCTTGGGACGCCTGATGTCCACCATCCAGATCACCCTTTCAATGCTGTAGCTTTCCCCCACGCTCCTCATTTTACAGAAGAAAACGTGAGAAGGCAAAATGGAAATGCCTCCCCTGGAACAGAGCCAAGGTGGCTTTTGCTGATTTGCAAAAACCCACGTCACCCCCTTCTTTAATGTCGTCAGAGGTGAGGGATGCATCTCTAGTGTCTCATCTCAGCTTTGCTTCCGTCGCTTCTGCTGTAGTGTGGACAAACCTTTGTTAGATTTGAAGGAAAATTGCTAGCTGTTTCTGCCAGGAACCCCACTGCTCCCAGCGTGACACTAATGAGGCAAGTGCCTTTGGAGATTCTGCTTCAGAACTCGGAAGTAAATACAAGTTTGATAAAAACACAGGTGCGCTATCATCAGTGAATTATCATAAATTAACCTACATGAGCAGTGCTCAGAGTAAGCACCTGTAGTTATTTAAAATGAATATATAAACTTGTCATTTAAATAACCACAGATATATATTTAAATGATGGCGATCAATGTACCGTGTCTTTCCAAAGCTCTAGCAGTAAGCTTAAAGAGGTGATGGTCTGAGAAGAGATGGGGGCTCATTGTTTCCAGAAGAAATAAACTGCAGAGGATGTATTCATTAATGGACAAATAAATTTGGGAAGAGGCGGCTGTGGTTAGACCAGCAATAGTTGTGACTCCCAGCCCCAGCGGCGCCCACAATCAAGCCCCCATGATCGCTGAGTGCCGGAGTGTCGCTTCCTTTGCTAAGAAATGAAGAGCATCGGAAAGCTGCAGCAGGCGGTGGTTTTCCTGTTTCTCTCGACTTTCACTGCCGGACCAGGGGGTGAGAGATTCCCAGCCCTTCTCAGCCAGAGGCGGGCGCAGCCTCTCCTCAGCGGGGCCAGGCACAGGCAAGGCACTTGCATGGGAGGGCTGCTCGTGTAGGGTCTGCGATGGCCCTCTTTGTAGTTGCAAGCTCCTGGTTTATGTGCCCCGAGAGACGTTCCCATATCCTTGTGTGCATATGTCCGTCTGGATTTTTGCGTTGTCCAAGTCACAGGACCCTACTGGTTCCCAAAATACTCAAGAGTTCACCCTGGGAGTGTTTTCTGCGCTGCACGAATGCGTGAAACGTAACAGGAGGATCTGCAGATCCAAAGCAAGGTCGATTCAAGTGTTTTTATGGCCTTTCAGTGGATGTGTCGGAAAACTCTCCTGAATATGTGTGAACAGGCAAACACGTTGACATTTTGTTAATGGAAGGGAATGTTAAAATGTCAATGAAAATGTCACGCTTAGATTCCCATCGTGACCACATGAAGTATATTCAGGGCCATTTAATGGACTTTTATTCTACTATTAAAGGCAAACACACACACACACAACTGTTTAAACTTTTAAGACAATTCAGAGCAAATGTTGCTCATTGATGTGGCAGGGAGGAAAGAAAGCTAAGGCAGCTGTGTGTTTAAAGGTGTGTGCTCACTACTCGTTCGGTGACTGGCTTTAAGGGGGACGGGATACAACTGGATGGGATTTGTTTTGTTTGAATCTTTAAATGACAGCCGGGTGTCTTGGAGAATGAAATATTTGGCACCGGGGTACGTGCTCTGGCAATGCTCTGAGCATCCCCGTGTGTGTTAATACACGCAGGGAATAACAGCTCTAGCTAGCTCTGGGTGAAATGCTCCTGCTTGGTTTATGAATGTACGCCAGAACTACAAATAACGCAAGTTATGTGAATACCTGTCTACTTGCTATGCAAATACCTGCCAATTTCAGAAATTGTCCATGAACTTTGGACTAATTTGTTTTACAATGGACTTGCTTTACAAGGGGCTTTGGAGGAGCTTGCTTTACAAATTCGAGCTTGCTTTAGAAAGGTTCTTGCAGAGTGACTGGTGGCTAATTACTTTTGATCATTCTTAATCCATACTGTGTTTGAACAAGTAACTATGATATAATTGGATTGTAGTCCAGAAGAGTCCCGTATAACTTTTCAGATGAAATGTACATGTTTTTACTTATAAATGCGCAGAGAGACTGACTCAGGAGGCTAATGATGGGTAACGTTCCGCCTCTCAACCAGTAGTTTGTTGTGGAGGTGATGGTTATTGCAAGTGATCTTTCCCTTTCTGTCAAATGGCAGCACTGCTGTATACCAGAGGCGATCCCTCTTGCTAGTCTACCTGAGCAGCTTCTTTTTTTTAAGCTTTGTTTCCCCTAATGTATATCTACTCCTTACTGCCATTGAATCTGTCTGCTAATTGTTTGTAAGGACGGAACCTTCTGCTGTTGTAGTCCAGACTGTAGTCCAGAGTATAGGGATGTCATCCAAAGAGATATGGACAAGCTGGAGAGGTGGGCCTGTGTGAACCTCATGAGGTTCAACAAGGCCAAGTGCAAGGTCCTNAGGTCCCTTCCACCCCAAAGCATTCTATGATTCTATGATAGGTTTCCATATATATTTATGAAAACATTTTTAAAATCAAACTAATTTTTGATAGGGCAGTCGAGGAAAACTCCCAGTTCTCAGAATCCTTTAAATTTGATTCCCAAGGTCCATTATCTTGACTTAACAGCATGTCTCTTCTGTCTTTTCTTTAAAAGCTACTTGCACGACTTGAGGGCAGAAGTTCTCTGAAGAATCTTGAACCTTATCTATTTCCTGAGGAAGGATCTCCTGTGCATGGTAAAAATGTACCTTTATCCCATTTATGGAAAAATGTTGATGTAAAAGTATTCTCACAGCAATATGACAGAGATAAGCATGCAAGTAGATCTTTTTGCCCTGGATTCAGGATTTTAATTGTTGATGTGGTTTTAGGCAAACTAGATAAAATGAAATAATGCAAAGTCATTCCGAACATTATTAAATGGACTTTAAAATATCTGCTTCATGGGTATCAAAACACAGGTGTATGTGAGTAAATACTGAGCATGTTGGTCTGTTTCTGGTAGTTTTGCAGACATTTGTTCTAGATTCTGTCATTTAACCTTTTTGGTTTTTTTAATCAGCGGCCAAAAAAACCACCACAAAGTCATAACTGCAGAAATTTGCAGAGGACTTGAGGTTCAATAAATAGCAAAGAGATCGGTGATACAGAGTGGTCTGGAACAGTTAGGAAGAGGGACATGAGCAAACAGTATTTTTCAATAAAGCCAAGTCATCAGGCCATTCAGTCTTGGCCTGAAAAATCCTGATTATACTTGGATGGGACTTTGGAAGCAATTCCATTATGAACATAGGTACTAATCAGCTGAATGAGTTTGTGGATGATGTTAGGATCAAAATGGCTTCTATAGACCTTCAGTGAATAAATGAGAATTTCTAATTGGAGGAATTGGGCTACCTCCCAATGACACCACTACAACAAGTTTAAGATAGATTCTTCTAGCAAGATGTTTTTAAGATCAAGATTGGATGTTTTAATGAAAGAAATTACTGAGATAAACAGAAATTTGCAGACTTAGTAATTCCTTGATTATTCAGGAAATCAGACTGGTTTTCCAGATTGTGTGAAATTTCATGGATATCACGATGGAAGAGGCAACTGATTACACAAAACAAGAAATATGTAGTAAAAAAAGAGTATCAATGGCAAACTGTAAGGATCACGCTGAGCGGTACTACAGTTGTTGAGTGTACGAGTGAATGGATTTCATATGAAAAGTATGTGGCTGCAGTGGTTATCAACACGCTTGTCTGCAATTTGAATTCCCACAAATTATAGAAGGTTCAGAAGAAATAGCAGAAAAAGCAATAAAAAGAATCAAGATAATTGGATGAGAGATGATGCTTAGTCTACAAACGCAGTCACTGTGAGACTATTTGTGTATTATTTTGCAGCTCTTGAGAATACATTAAGGGTTTAGCAATATGATTCCTGCCCCTGAAATTTTCAAATATGATATAACAAAGATAAAGGGCAGAGAAGTACTGGTAAGCCAGTGCAAATGGAGCAGAGAAGATTTAAATATTTTCAATTTTGAACTGCTTTGTTACCCACAAGAAGAATTAAGAACCAGTAGCGGAATTGGTATATACTTCACAAGGCTCCTTAAAAAAAGATTTTTTTAAAAGATGAGATATTTTTATTTTGAAAGAATGCAGTAGTAGAAAAAGCTGATCTTTCAGTCTGTTTTTTTAATGAACTTTACACACACGAAAACCATTTGAGACTAAACTGGCCATGTTCTGGTAAAACAGACTGTAAGAAGCCTTCCTGGGGGTCAGTAATTGCCTTTGCTGTTACAGTCCACAGCGTTACGTAATTCCATTCATCAAATTACCAGCTTTGCTCTTAAAGCTATGTTAGGTCGTTCGTGTCTGTCCAAAGACTGTTCCAGAACCTCAGTTCTGAGATGCCTGGAAACCTTCTAAATTCGTCACTGGTTTCTCTGTGCCAACATGGTCATTGAGCTTCTGAAGCACTTCTGGTTTTTGTCTGCTTTTTACAAATGGCATTGATTACTACCTGTATTGGCTGTGCTTTTTGGCTGACATTAGTGAAGTTGCATAACATGAGCACTGATCTCTAGCTTTATATACGTAAATAGACTTCACCTTTTATTATATTTTTGCTTTGTCTTTTAATACCACAGTATTTATGTGACTCTACGTGTTATTTTGATGTGCGTTCTCATTATTCAGTCTTAAATCCCTGTTGAAGACCTACCTCTGCATTTGTCATGAACTTGACTTTTAGTAGGTCACTGTGGAATACTGTAATATGTTGCCCATGAAGTCCGTACAGAACAGCTCCTAATCTAAAATGCTATGATTAAAGCAGTGCAAAGACCTAAATTACTCTTTTTCCTGATGGTATTTGAAACAAGCGAGCATGTAAGTAAAGTTTTGTTAAACCATCCAAAGGTTCCATCATAGTTAAACGTTTGTAACATGTATGTCAGAGTACTACAAAATAGGAACAGCTAATATAGGTTACTGCTGTGATATTCTAGTTACTGCTTCTAATTATGATGGACTTGCATATTTAAGAACACGTAAGCATATTAATTACATACCATTTAAGCTGTTCTGGAATGGAGCAAAAGTGACACGAGCTTTAAATAATGTTCCACTATTGCCAGTCATATTTCTCCTCTGCCACTGGTATGAAGGTGTGGGTGTCAGTATAAAGCTCTGATGTTCAGCACTAGTATGACATCCAGCATTAACTTGGAGTAAGTATCAGGCCTTTCTACTTCATTTATAATGGTACAAATATCAGCGACCGCTTCTGCACAGTATTGTAAATTACTAGTCCAGTAACCTCAAGGTATCTGACAATGTGAAGCCTGCAGAGCTCTTGCTGAGTATTCTAATAGCCTGTTCATAACTGCAGCGTCAGAAAATAGTTTAACTAACATTTGCTAGTGTAATGATTACAGACAAAACTCGAGGCTCTTCTCATTCAAAAGATAACACTGAATTGATGACTAGGACTGAGCACAATGTTTCAGTTAAAAATATATTAGTGTTATATTAATACTTAAGTTTATGCAACATCATGTAGTTGATCCCGTATGCCACTGCATAGCAGTGGTCTGTTGCACTCTTTAGTCCGACTGTAGTGGGCCGGTTCAAGCTCTTGTGAGCCAAGCAATGTGTTGGGTTACTCCTTAAAATGTACTTCTTGAATTTCATAGTGCTGAGTTTCATATGAAATCACTCTGCTCATCCATCCTGATCTGTTAAACCTTCACAGTCTTGAGTCTTTATTAACCCAATTAGTTTGTCTTCTACACATTTTGCCAAGCTAATGGCGCAGTCATCTACTGCTATTTTCGGCAGTGGGCAACACCAATTCTAATAGGAAAATTTCCCATTAACTTCCTTCCATGTTAAAGTGTCTGTTCCTACTCTGCATCTCAGCCTGTTTCCTGTGACAGCATCTCTTTACTAATCCTCCTTTCAAAGTATTTTGACATTAATGGGTGATGCTAGTACTGATCACTGTGTTTCTTCCATGACCTACTGTGAGGGTGTGAAAGGCTTCTCAAAAACATTGCTGGCCACACTTCCTCCTCCGCTGTGTCATGGTTTGTCCACTCTGATCCTGAAGGATGAATTTCCCCTCTTATCTTACTGTAACAGCCGGTTGCTAATTTAATGAAACCCTACATTTATAGATGTTGCTATAAATGGCTTCTGTTTTGCACCCGTTCTTCTTGTGGGCAGCCTCTTTGATAATCGTGAAGGCACAGAAACCCCTAGCTCTCTTGAGGTTATCTTACAGGCCAAACTGTTTTTCTTCACGGGGTGACTTAAGTGTTTTGGTCAAACTACAGCCCGGATGTGCATCTTGTTCAGCAGTATTGAACAAGCTTTGAAGGGTGCTTCACTGTCTTGCTGTTGAAATTTATAAACTACCACCACAAAAACTCCTCTAAGAATGATTTTTCATTCAACTTAGAATTTTTATGTAAATAAATCTGTTAGTTCTGCCAACAAAAGCTCATGTTTTTCTGTGTATTACAGCTCCCTTAGGTAAGGTTTTATAGGAGATGAGACACAGAGTTCC
This sequence comes from Scopus umbretta, assembly GCA_013400535.1. Lineage (NCBI taxonomy): Eukaryota > Metazoa > Chordata > Aves > Pelecaniformes > Scopidae > Scopus > Scopus umbretta. Next base: position 29,863 of record VZTL01039177.1, read on the forward strand.
TGATAAAACTTCTTCAAATGGATAAAGTCAAGCATTTCTTTCCATTTTCTTGAGTCATTATCAACAGTAACTCAGATTTGCCCGCTGCTGCTTCTGAGTGGCCATACAGAGTTGCTGTTTTTTCTTAAACAAGTCATATTTTGCTGTAAAGGTAGGTGAAGCGATCCGTATTGCGTATTGGCCCAATTCAGCTGTCTGGATTCAGAAACGCCAGTCAGGGTGGCAGAGGTCTTGTGCCGAAGCCAGTGGCAGACAGAAGATAATGCTTTGTTCCTTAACAAGAGGTGCCCTACGCAATTGTTCTAAAATATTTCAGTAGACTTGAAATAAGAGGGAATAACCTACCCAACGCGTTTAGAAGTTCTTCTTCCAAGCTGGTATCTTACCCTAACGGCGTGCGGTTACGTCACTGGCACGGTCTGTGTGACAGCAGGCTGCAAGTGGCAGAGTTGGGCATTGTGATCTCTGAACAGGAAGAGAAAATGAAGATTTCTGTCGTAGGAAGTGTAGTTGTCTTTCATCTCAAAAGTGGGGAGAGCCATTCAGAACAGATAAGTAAGGGTTTGGGAGGCAATCAAGCTTTTTAATAAATTCCCAAGTATCAGAAATTCATAAAAACGGAATTGCAGTTGTGGAGCAGCAGGGAATTTCATTATGGAGAGGCAGGCAGTCTGAGTGACACTGAAATGGATAGAATTGTCACATCAGGTGTAAATTGCTTTCAACGTTCGCGACGGGTAAAGTAAGAGCTTCGTTTCTGCCCCCCCACCCTCCGCCCCTCATCCCATGCTGCATCTTGACATTATATGCACTTAGGAACAAGGACATCCTCTGGAAGTTGAGTAATGACTTGAAAAACCCTGTTAACTCAGGCAGGCACGAACACGTTCCAGTGAAGTTGCAATTAATTCTCTGCTCGTGCATCCCCCCTATGAAAAGCTGTTATGCCATTTGCACTTGCCAAGGCCATAGAAATCTCTCACCTTCCTACAGTTACAGTTGTGTGATTCTCCTTACTGCATGTCTTCACCCTTCTGCCTAAAATCCAAAATGTCATAAATAAATGATCTAGTTTCCTAAATTAGAGATTTAGAAAGAGCAACTAATAAATTAACTTTTTTTAGAGTCTTGCTCTGATATAAGACATAAGAAGACTTTGGAAAAGACTTTAGAGGCTCTTGCATTCACATCCAACAAACAAACTGGGTTCCTAGTGAAGTGTAATGCTTTTTTCAATTACCATTTTAAATTTCTGTGATGTGTATTTTATTGACCCACATGGACCAAGCTGAGTCCATTTATGAACAGAGATCCTTTGCTTCAGACAGTAGAGTGGTGGCCTGGAGTTGAAGGAATCCGTGAGTCTCCCATGTCAAAAGCAGCACTTTCATACTGTGATCACCACAGAATATAAGGGCTAAATAAGCGTTCTCTTCACCCGTCACGGATTCCTGTTGGTAACTTGTGACATGTGCAGATACTGAACAAGCGTACAGCAGACATGAAATGTGGAAGGACAGTCTGTGCTGTAAAAGTAGATGTGCCAGCATGATTCGGACATCTCATTTGTCAACTTTTTTATTGTTTTGCTTGTCCTCTACTTTTTTATTTCTTAATTTTGTGTATACAGTGCAAATAGATGGTTTCTTAGCTACTTTTGTGTAGCAGCTTCCTTTTCAGCCTTCGTCTACCTGTAATGATAGATGCAATCCAGTTGCCAAGCTTTTATTGATATTGGTGTCCTAGATGCTGTTGGCAGGGGTTTTTTCAACCGTTGTTCCCAGTTGATTCTCTTCGCTTTAGAAGCCTTTCTTGAAAATTGAAATTTCTCTTGGTAGATGCTAATCAGGATTTAAACAATTTTATAAATATCAAACTTCAAGAAATGCATTTTCCAGTTAGTGGAGTAGTGAGTATTGGTTCAGTGAACACTGAAAACGGAGCTATAAATTCTCTTACCTGACAGCTTGCTGCTTTGTTTTGGAACAGGAGATGTCATTGAATTCCATGGTCCAGAAGGAACAGGAAAAACAGAAATGCTTTATCACCTAATTGCCCGCTGCATCATTCCAAAATCGGGAGGAGGACTGGAAGTGGAAGTCATGTTCATTGACACAGACTACCATTTTGACCTGCTTCGTCTAGTTACCGTTCTCGAGCACAGACTGGCACCAAAGACGGAAGAGATGATAAAGCAATGCCTGGGGAGGCTTTTTCTTGTGAACTGCAATAGCAGCACGCAGTTACTCCTCACTCTCTACTCTTTAGAAAACATGTTTTGCACTCACCCGTCCCTCTGCCTTTTGATTTTAGATAGCATATCAGCTTTTTATTGGATAGACAGAAGCAACGGAGGGGAGAGTCTTAACTGGCAGGAGATGAATCTGAAGAAATGTGCTAACTTGCTTGAAAAGCTTGTGAGAGAGCATCACTTAGCCCTCTTTGCAACAACACAGACACTTATGCAGAAGTCTACAAACTCTGCGGAAAGCTTTTTTCCTTTAAAACTTCAACATGAAACTGATACAGACTATCGACCTTACCTTTGTAAATCATGGCAACAAATGGTAACCCACAGGATATTTTTCTCCAAGCAATGTAATTCTGGCAACAGCAAAGGTTTTACAGTCATTTCTTGCCACCTGAAAAGAAACCATGTAGTAAAACGTTCATTTAGTGTTGCAGAATGTGGAGTTCAGTTTTAACTTCAGTTTGTTTTTCAAGTGTGTAGCAAATCTCCGTGCTTAAGGCCTGATTAGGTGTAAGTAGTTTTTAGTACTTTCTAAACTGGTTGGCTGTTGCTGGATGATTAAGAATTTTTGTCACTGTTTTCTTAAAATTTAGTGAAGGGCAGGAAATGGTAAAATTGTTGTATTACTGTAGATGTTCAGTCCAAACTAGTGAGGAATGCTGAAATTACTTGTTTGTGCTTAATGCATAAAGAGATTAAATCAAGAAAATTCTAACCAGAGTAATTTTAAACTCCTAGTATCCTTCAGTAACCTGACCTATGTGATATGCGGCCAAATGCACTGACTTCATTTCTGGGTCTTACTGCTTGCCACTCCTCCTCATCCAAGCTACAGAAATAGCAGCCTCGATGTCCGTGGGGGAGACTGCAAAAAGGCGAGTGTTCGCTCGTTATAAATATTGATCTTGGTTTATTCCCAGTCGCCTAGGGCATATGAAATTCATTCACGACTTTGCCTGAAGAAGAGGATTCATTTTCACAGCCTGTTAAATAGTGGTAATCCTGACCATCCTTCTCCAAGCTCGCAGCCTCCCTGTTTACCTTAGCATGTGCTTGGAGAAGGAAGGATTGCTGGTGTTTTGACCCTTACAAACATCTGGATTTGGAGAACCTACAGCTATTGCAGAAATGGAGGCCTGATTTCCATAACTGAAGGAAAACTAAAGACCCAGCTGTGGGTACCTGTGAGTTTGCGCTGCATGCAACAAACAGTTTAGTCTTTGAAAATAATGAAGTGCGGCTTATGGGTTGTTTTGGGTGTGTGGGGGTTTTTCTGTTGGTTTGTTGGGGTTTTTTTTCCCCCCAGATACGTATGCACAGACATTTTTTTTTCCTCTGCCCTCCCACTTCTTTCCCTTCCCCTTCTTCCCCTTCCCCCACTCTCTAAAAAATCCAGGAATGCCATGCCTATGGTCTTCACCAATATGTATTTGCCACACGTTGAGCATTTGTGTGCAGGATTTGGCATGCAGCATGTTGTAATTCTGGCAAAGAAAATTCAGAACTTATGGGAAATGCCCTACAGTTCTGGCAAAGAATAGCGTATTATTTATTAACCTAGAGTGCCCTTTGAAAGCTTCAAAGTGCTTTACAAGAAAGAAGATTGCACACAGTACATTATTTAATACAAAAACTTACATTAGCTTACAAATTTAAATTACTCAAACAAGGGGAAAATATTTCTCACAGCAATATTCGTTCAGTCATGTTGCACAGCATGTTTTATAGTTTAGATTGAACAGATTATTAACAAAAATGCATATTAAGTATCTAGCACAGCATCTTTTTGAGGAAGATGCCTAAAAAATGCTATTGTGAGACACTTAGCTTTTAATTTCCTGACTTCTGAAGCCACCTTTTTCAAGCTGAATGTGTATCTGGATTCTCAGCTGTGTATCGTTCGGCGTGCGTTCCCAGACTTGTGTATGTAGAGCTAGGAGTGTGTATCTATATTGTTGTTTATAAAATTCGGCATCGCTCTGATTTGCCTGGATTTTTGCGAAGACGATGAGTGTCCTACCACCTCTAACAGCAGCCAGTACCAGAGGTTTTGGGAGGAGCGTGAGAATAACCAGTTTTCAGTGGCACAGCCTCCCACGGCACGGGGCTGGGGAGCGCCTGACCAGCGCCTGCGGCCAGACCAGCGTTTGATGGCCGTTTGGTGACCCATCCTCCGTGAACTCATCCAGTCCATTTTAACTTGCTTACCCTCTTGGGTTCCACCGTGTCTTTTCACAGTGGGTTCAGTTTAATTATTCTTTTTGTGGGAGAACTTCCTCCCCCCTGCATTTGAAACCTGCCGTCTGATCCCTTCTTCACGCCGTCAGTTCGTTTACTATGAGACATGAGCGAACTTTGTCTTTTCAACATCTCCGCAGAGGTGATGATTTTATAGACTGTCATTTCATTTGTGCTTTGTCTTCCATCAACGGCAATATTTATTTTATTTCAGAACTTATGTAAGTACCCAAATACGTGAAAAACATAGAACTTAACCGTTCAGCCTAGCCTGGACCCAAGTTAGACGGTTTAACATGGGTAGACAGTTGCACTGGGAATTACGATAGAGGACATACTTGCATTTTTTTGTAAAACACTGGCAAGATTCAAATAGAGCTACAGAACTTTTACATGTGAAAATTATAGGACTATGTAACTTCTACGACTACAAAAAAACCAAAAGGCAATTGCCACTTGTATCAGAGAATGCAGCTCCCCTGAAGATTAACTGCTTCATAAAATCATACTTGCTAAAAAGTAGGTTTGAGGAAAAACGATGGAAATGTTCTGGCATTCCAGTCTGGGAAAAAAAGCTTTTATATTATTCACAATGCAGTTTATATTTTGCATTGTACCATAAAATGAATGCCTAAATTGAAATGAAGCCAAAGTTCTAATTGATCAAAAAGAGCACCTCAGGAAATTTTGAAATTTCCCGGTTTTATTTTTACTTTGAATGCAGACAGGG
>VZTL01039180.1:0-17799 GCA_013400535.1 Scopus umbretta
TTTTTTTTTGTTGACAGTGTTAATGGCAAATCCCAGAACTTCTTTACTAAATGAACAAAAGCATTCATAACCGTCTAAGTTTTACTTTTTGTAAATAAATCAGCCACCAATGGAAAGGACTTTAAAAAGCTTTACAGAATGCACGTGTAAAATCATAGAGTTAAAGCATGACACTAATTCTGTTTGGTCTTTTTTTTAATCTCTCATTTCAAAATTCCTTTGAAGTCTGCTTTTGAGATGAATGATATGAAAACATCCACCTGAAGCAATTAGGAAAGTATAGTCTCACGTGTAACCCCAGAGCTTTTTAACCTCAATGTTTACCTTCCCATTTAGGAAAAAAACAATCAAGCAACCAACCAAAAAAACCAACTACTTGTGCATTTCCCCGCTCTTTAAAAATCAGGCAGAATGATCCGAACAAGAAATACTCAGGCCTCAACACTATGTCTTTAAAACCACCGAGGACAAGATGAACAACAGGAAAAGGCAACCTTGAGAGAAGTTGAGCTTAAATATATGTTACAGTGACTTTCACACATTACCTGCGGCTGTTCCTCCTTTCTCTTCCACAGAGACACATGCATGCACAAACATAAACTAAACACCAACTCTCTCCTCAAGATGAAATGTTTGGAGAGATTACTTTACTGTGGGCCAATTTGCTATGGTCTGCAAAGCTTTATAATTGCAAGTTAAAAAGCATAACTCTGCATATTACAAATGTCAGATAAACACTAATTAATAGCGTCCTACCAAATGTCATTTAATTTTGCTCAGGAGGTAGCATTACCAGTTCATAGATATCCTCTTCTGGCTTTGGTACATAAAATTGGATCTGGTTTTCAATCAGGAATTTAAGACGCAGGTAGTGAGCAGAGAGATCCAGCTGGTGTGTCTGCAAGAAACAGAGAAGAGGCTTTACAGGAGAAAAGCAATGGCTCACATCATTTGTACTTAGAGAACGGCCTGACACTCATAGGAAGAAAAATGCCCCAGCACCGTCTTTCACAAGAGGTCCATGATCTCCTAACCTGAACAAGAACCTGAACCTCCTCCTCTTCCCCAGGAATAAGTGTTCGTTTAACCACTGACCATGATGTCAAGGGCAGTGCCAGTACATTAAGCAGCCTCTTTGGTTCTGCTTATCAGGCAGTTCTGCTCCCTCCCATGCTACTGCAGAAATAAGCAAACACTATTACAGCAGAAGACTCAGAGCATACGTTTGTATACAAAGGGCATTTAAAATCACAAGGAGGAAAATAAATGTTATGCTAACAGAGCAAAATGTAACAGGAAAGCTTCTTCTTTTTGTTTTGGGTTTTTTAGCATCTTCGTATTTCAGTAAGTATGATGTGGTAAATTTCAAGCAAGGCTAATATAAAAAAAAAAAAAATCTCTATGTCCTCAAAATAGCTCAGGATACACTGGCTAAAAGAAGCCAGAAGTTGCATACTGGATTACATCCCAGTGGAAACGGGTCATGCCATTTTAATGAATTAGTTATAATTAGCTGAGGATACAGCATTTGGTGTGGGAGATGTTAACGACCTTTTCTCAGCACGATTAATAAGCTTGATTTAAGCAGAGGTTAATGCAGTGTGTAATCAAAACACATTAGAATTATGATAAGCACAAAGGATGTCATTCAGAAGTTACTTTCAAAGTTAGTAAACTGTTGACTAAAGCTAATGAAAAACCCCAAAGTGATTCACAAATACAAGAGGTAAATTCTCCTCACTGTCACTTTTGAAACCCCATTATTATATGCTTTTATACATCGGCCTTTTCATTTTATACGAGCAAATCACCAAAGTTTCCTAGGTTGTACTAAAAACAATGGCTCATCTGAAAATTCATGCAAGAATGTCATTACTGCCTATTTACTACAGTTTTCAAAGCTTTGCTTATCCAGTTCAAGCCAAGACAATGATACGCTGGGACTCAGCTGACTGATCACACAGCACAGATAAGTAATGTACATCAAGTGACCTGTGGAAAAGATCACACACCGACCCAGCAAACCCTTCAGCAAATACTCAGAGAACAGTGAACGTTTTTGAAAGTCTAGATTAGCCCATGAATAAAAAAGAGCTACCATTAATAAGAAAAAAAAAAAAAAAAGACACATCTATTGTCGCACTCTACGTAGCGCTATGTTCAAATATGTCCAATTCAAAAAGCAAATTATCCTTATACGAAATCGAGTATCTGAAATGGAATAACCTCTGTAATCCAGACAAATACCTAGTTAATTAAATAAAGAATTTGAAATCTATCGAGGGCCAAAATAAAAAGAGCTGAATGTAGGAGATATTTGCCCTCTCCCCTTTTTTTCTTTTCTGATAAAAATTTTTTATGCTTTGCTCATTGTTTACTGCCCGTTTTCACTAGTTTTCTCTCTTACACGCATACACCTACAAACACCCCAGAAATTAAAGGGAAGCAGAATTGGTTTTAATGGTTCAGAAATGATACAGAGGAGTCCTAGATTAGTTTCTGATCAGATTAGTTTACTATCCCTAGAAAAAACTTAAGAGCGCCTTGCACACCAATTAAACAAAAACATATAGAGGAGGCACAAACCCACAGACTGCACACCCCATGTCTGGAGGGAGAAGTCTGTGATAAGCCTCTCTGACAGTCCATGAAACGCTTGAGCCATTTACAGGAAAGCCAGTGGGGAAAAAATTCTATGTGGAAAAACCATACTAGCAGGAAAAGGAGCCAGGCGACCCGGCAGCCTCCTGCTGCCACCACGGTGTATCTTCCCGTGGTCTCCTGTGCTGAAGCCCTCGTACACGTGCTGCATTTCATGCAGCGTCAGGCCACGCCGGCCAGCCAGACCTATGCTGACAAGCTACATGTCATCGACGAAAGCCCAGGGTTGGGAGAGAGCCCCCATCCGCAGCCGGGCATTTATATCGCTTCCAACAGTGACTCCGAACGTCCCCCCCTTGCAGAGGATTCCCAAAGGGATGCTTTCCAGCCTGCCCCAGGCCAGCAGAAATCACAACCTGCTGTAGAGGGACATGGATTTATCCAGTCTGGGGCCTCCGGCCGTTGGGCCCAGGCCAGGAACTGCCCTGGCTGCACTGGCAGGGCAGGGAGCCCATGCTCAGCCACCCCGGGCTCCCTACGGGGCCAGGGGCACCCCACCACCGACAGCTCAGAACCACCACCCGCCCTGGGGCAGGGGCAGGGTCTCTCATGCCTGCCTGCAACCTGCTCTGCAGCCTGAGCCCTGACAGCATCTTAAAAGAGCAACCCTTCCCCGCAGGCGGGTGGCTTGCTCTACCATCCCAGGGCTTCTGCCCGCTTTGATATGGGCACTGCATTGGGCGTGGAGGTCACCACAGACGCCTCCATTTTCACACCTGTCTTTGCAGGGAGATTTGCTTATGAGAAAATCACGTGTGCTGGCCACTTTAGGGAGCAGGAGGGAGACGAATGCAAGATGACCAATGCTGCACTGAAGTCCTGGACTATGCCAGAGCACAGCATCGTCTAAAGAGGTCACCGGATAAAACTAACACACATTTTTGAGCCACTCATTTCTTCCAAGAAACGCCATCAGCCAGGGTGGATGCCATTCATCTGCCACATTGCAATCCCACCCAAGTCAGGCAATGAGAGACACCATCATTAAAGTTGTGATGGTGCAGCAAGAGCCACACCATTTAGTTAATTAACATTTCTATAGCTGCAGCAAGGCTTTGTCTATCTCAAAATTTTACATTAGTCAAACTGTTTCAATTAGGGGCATGATCTTCTACTGAAGTGAAAGGAAAAGGTCCTCTTAAAGTGGACATAGCCAGTCTGCCCTAAAAGCTTAAAGTGGACATAGCCAGTCTGCCCTAAAAGCCGTACCATTAACCCACTTTTTTTGTTGCTGGTCTAGCTGTAGCCATATGCAGGAAGGTGGGAGCAGAAACAGGGCAGCTTTAATGATATTAATATCCTTTTGAGACCACCCAAAATACCTTTTAGCAGTCCAAACACGCTTCTTGGTTTATTTATTTCTCTCCTAATAACTCTGGCTATATCTGGACTAAATTAAGCAGCTAACCCAATTTAAAGCACAACCCAACAGCTTAACCAATGTGTTCTTGAAGAAGAATTTACAGCCTGGGGTGTGATCCAATTCAACAGGCTCCGCATGGTCAGCACACAACCCAAACTATTTATCCATTTTGGCCCCCTTCTAGTTAAAGCAAGGAACAGGCATATTCTTTCAGCTTGGGGGGGGAGACCTTCATTAGCGCTGAAATGACAGCATCACAGAAACACGCTAGCCATCCCACCATATTGCTCCAGCTTTGCACTTGTGTAGCCCAAGCTTTCTCAGTATGAAAACACCAGCTCAAAATCAAAGTAAGCCTGCAGAGCATCAGGCTTAAATAACTTCTCAGAGACTTGGAGCACAGACCCAGAGACGCAGGGGAAATCTGCTTCTTGCCCCTCACACAGGTCTATTTGAAAAATGCAAATCATGAGAAAACAGAACTTTTCAGTTCAGTCAAAAGACTACAGGCCATGTAGCCTTCTGTGCTTGATTTTTGGTGTTATTCTCCTTGTACTGGCTTTGCCTAAATCCATATACAGTGTGTGTGTTTCTACTCAATTTTAAGACATACCGCTATGCAAATGTCAGTAATACATACACGCATGTTCACACTGATCAGTATTATCCACAGGAAACAATTTAATGCATATACACTGACTTTTCCTGCCTTCCAAGTGATGTTATTAGTTAAAGCTTAGGAGAAATCTTCGAGAAACCACTTTAAAATATGCTTTAAACTCTCCTCCCACCAATCTTGAGTCATGAAAGTGTCACAAAGCAGCCTCCAAAACCTAACTCGCTGTATAATAACAAGCAGCAATGTTAGTATAAGAACACATTTTCTACAATGACTTGAGTGCACTTAATGTTCTCCAACAGAATAATCACGCTCAGTTTAATAGCACAGACAGATTTAACCACATCAACAAACATGAAGAGGTTTATATGAAATGTAGATCTTGAAATGTTTACTATACCAGAACTGGACTGGTTCTCAGATGGCAGATGGCAAACTGATGTGAAATGATGTGGATCAGATATTAAAGGNCAAAGCTGATACTTTATCTTGCAAAGATATCCAGGTGGTTTTTCTTCCCCCCCGTGCCCCCCCCCCCCATGCTGATAAAAGCTTTCCTCTCTCTTCCCTCCTGCCACCTACATGAGGCGAGTCTGACTCCGCAATGCAGACAGCAAACACGGGCACCTTCTCCTACTCCTGGTGCTGCTGTTTGCTCCATGTCTTCCTCCTCAACACCAGCCGGAGGGGAAGAAGCGGCAGGGGGAAGGAAAGAAGGAAGGGAGGAAGGGAGGAAGGGAGGAAGGGAGGAGGAAAGAACAGCACCTGGACACAGGATGACCTGGCACCTGGAAAAAGGTCAGATCACGCTGCTTGCCTGGTGGAGAAGGCAACAGGCCATGGGAAGGCTTGGCAGAGGTGAGGGAACCAGGGTGGTCGGGCGAGGACAGGGGGACTGTGCCACCATGCTATGGGATGTCCAGTGAAAGGAAGTGGGCTGGGGGCCAGGATGTTGGGGAGCAGATGGGGAGAGGAGAAGGGTCCTGCACACAGCTTTGTCTCCATTGGAGGGAGAGTGGATGGGTGGGTATGTGAGAGGTGGCAGCAGAGGCAGGGTATGAAGGCACTTCAGAGGCTCATGCACAGCAGCCAGAGTGGAAAAGGCAAAAATAAGTCTGCCTTCCTTTCCCTACACCCAGGTCAAGCTTAGCTCGAGCTGCAGGAACTTTTCTTGTGTAGTGCTAGCATGCAAATTTCAGTATAATTCATGTTTTTCATCTAACATACAACTGATGGCCCCACACAGTGCAGTCGGAACACTGGCATATGAGAAAGTCACTGTGAGGTTCAACTGAAAGGGCTCAGGGTTGCAGACACTTCACCCACCTCCAGGGCACACTCACAACTTTTACCTTGCAAATCATTTCCAGCACATCTCGTGTGGTGTCCCCAGGACGGATGACTGTCAGAGCAGGCTGGTTGTTCGGCAGGCAGAACCAAGATGGCGTAAAATACTCGTGAACCCAAATATCACAGTCAGGATTGTGCTGATGGACACTGCTCAGTGCCACTTCTTTTTCCCTCTAAATAGACAAAAATCCATTATGACTCTACCAGCCAAATACAATCTCCCTTTTCATCAACAACAAGTGTAAGGAACATTATAACCTGTATCAAAAAGCCCTCTTATAGAAAACATGGTTTATTCATAAGCCTAGATTGAAGGCTTGTCTGGACAGGAAACTTTGCAGTTTTACCTGAGTACTGTAAAGTGTGCCTTCCCGTGCCACCCACACAGCTACAATGGTGCAATGAGCTTTTCCTGGGATTTCACCCTATGGCTATTGGGAATGCTAGGAATGCAACAAAAAATGACAGTGATAAAGAGAGATCTAAAATTAAAACTTAAATGCACTCTGTTTCCGGGTAAACCAATCTGAGGCCAACAAAACTGTTGTAGGTGCTACGGTTCATATACCTAGAAATGGCAAAATAGCAAATCTTAGCATTTATTTTGAATTTACTGTCTTTTATACACCTGAGTTGCAATCCAAAGTATAAATCCCGAGCAAGTGATGGAGCTGCAGAATCCCTATTTGCCGCAAGCGGGCTCACGCAGCTAAATCCATATTCTCTACATGAAGAATGTGCCTCTTTGCACTGTCTTAATGCTGTTTTATAGCTGACTTTCTCTGGGGAAAGAGAAAGCAGTTGTAAATGTGGCTGCAAACACAAAAGCTCACAGAAGCACATGAGAACAAAACAGAGAAAGCCCTGCGCTTCATACTTGTGCCAACCCTAAATTATGAAAATCCCATACGGCCGCCACAAGGAGCCATCTTCTAGAACCATTGGCGCCCAGGTCCTCCTGTGGGCAGGCATTTCCCTAGCGTGCAGTGTTAACACCCCTCTGGGTCTGGCACCTCCATCTGCACTTAGGATGCCACACACAGTGAGCCCTTTTGACCGTGGGCAACCAGCTCAGCTCTCCACAGAGTGGCTACAAGCCCTACAGTGCACAGAAGGTCCTCTCCTCTCCCAGGAGCTCTGAGTCCCGGAGTAAACTCTGCATTGAGGCTGGCTGCAAATGGTGGGGAGGGAGGCAGCTGGAGAGTTGGTGTTTTACCTTGCCATCCGGGACTGTATCGTCAAAGATTCCCTCGAGAGATTTCTTTACTGAATCAACTCCTTCACCAAACACCTGAGGAACAACAGAGCAACTCTGCTTTAAAACATGAACGCACCTCTGTGCCATCTGCAGCACACGCTAAGGGGAGAACAGTGTATCTAACATCTAGCACGGAAATCAAACTGAAAAGTAAAAACATTTATCTCAAAATACAGAAAAGGAAGATACCAGCTTGTTATGGGGGTGAAGGACAAGCTGGTGATGGGGCACCATGCTGAAAGATTAGAGGCCAGTTCTGCTTAGTAGTCTGTCACTGACTTACTTGGTGGAGCTGGACAAATTTTATCTCCTTTTGTGCTCAGTTTCCCCACCTGTAAAGCAGGGAAATGAATGCTTCTCTACTTCTGCTAAGGCTGAGAAATGAGATGAAGGACTCTGCTTCTGGCTGTTTCTGTAATAAAACAGCTTCCAAAAAGTATCTAGCAAACGTTCCAGTACCGCAAGTCAGTGTAGCCCCTTCTCTAACGAAATAAGAGCTGGTAACCCAGCACTAGTTAGAGCACTAAAATCAACAGGACTCTGTGCAGAAGGAATCACAGAATATTTACAGGATCCACCCCAAATCAGCACATGGCTGCATCAGATGGGCAAACAGGCTTGTTACTGCAGCAGAGGCTTATAACTAAAACGGAAAAGTTAAGTTTTATAGCTCCACATCAGCACAGCTTTATGATCAAGTTGCTAGGTTTGGCTGTTAACTATTCTGTACCTAAAATGAAGCAGGGACCATGCAGGATGAGAGAAGGTCTCTGCCCTTTAGGGATTTACAGTTTTCTGCTTCAACTTGGTGACACTTTGCATGCTGCTACACACAAGAAGGGGAAATGTGTTCAGGCACCACATTTAGCCATTCTGCTACTTTTGCAAAACTTTACTTCTTCTGTGACTCTCTCCAGTATGACTTTTCTTTAACCTGGAACAAAATCCCCTTTTCATGCCTGTGTTTATTGAGGAGTGATGGGGTAGGGGTGGGGGAGGAAGCACGAAGAATGAATTTATCCCCACGGAAAGAATAAAAAAAAAAAAAAAGGGAGTTCAGGAAAAAAAAAAAACAGGTCTGAAGACACAGCATGGGCAGGATCCTAGCTCAGGACAAGGGACTGCGCTTCATTTGGGGAAAGTTAAGTACAAAGCAACAGGGATGCTGCAGCACCAGTGCAAAGAATTGGGAATGCACTCATGGAGGCATCTGCTGCTTCCCAGCAAAATCCTAAGCTTTTCCTCAGCCACTAAATATCAGATGAACTTCTGATGTCTTGCGAAAAACAAGTGAAACAACTCTGCAGCATTCATCCTCTGCTAAACAAAACAAACACCCACTGCTGCTTTAACAGAAGGAAAAAGAAATCACAGGGCATGGAAAAACATGTGTCCCGAGCCTTTCTCCCCTCAAAAAGTAAAAGAAGAGAAAGAAAAGCAAAGCCTACATTTCCTGCAATTAGATGAGGTATGGCTCTCAAAAACTGAAAGCTATAATTAGGGATGTTTGGAGAGAATAACAGGGAAGCACCTTCCGACCACACCGAAACATTTTCTAGAGAAAGATCTGGGCAGTGACTGGGTGGAAATGTTTCAGATTTTGCTTTTTTAAAAATCTGAAGCAAAACAGGGACTGTCCCTACTAAATGCAAAGCTTTCTCTTACTTTAGTAAGTTCTTCCCAAACTCAGCTACATTTAAGGTATTCTACAAACTCATAATTTCAATTTAAAGAAACAAACAAGTCTGCACTTTTTTTCCTTCCGAAGTTGTATCTGTTTTACACTGCTGCTTTACTCTCAGGTTTAGGGAAAGCAAAAGCAGAAGCAGCAGAAATGCAACAGCAGCAATGTAACCAATTCAGCTAAAGAAGGTGTGAACTCCAAACACTGTTTGATAGGAGCTGCTGTATACTTACGTGTAATTACAGTCACTGATTTTTGAAGAGGATGCGGAATGAGATGACTATATGCCGTGAAAAATTAAACAGGCAAGGTTAAGGTTGGATGTGTAAGTGCTTGATGCAAGTGACTCTTTGCATGAGCTGCATTCTGCATGCTAACAAATAAGCCTCGAAAATAACAATATCACAAACCTCCACATACTTACCTGATTAATGCTTGGCCTCCCTTGCTTTTTCTTTGAGGTAGTATCCAGCCCCCAAAGAGAAGAAAACCTGCTTCTCCGTTTACTGGCAGATCTGGACATGGCCTGTGTCCTTCTCCTCACTCCGGACTCCCCTGTGCGAGCCGCCACCTGTCAATGCCACATGGTTTTAAAATCAAAGGTCACAGCATCCCACTGCACCATGGCTTACATAATCTAACAAACAGTGAAATCTGGTTTTAAAAAAAAGGCAAATACTATGGCAACAGTGTGTACTCACAACAGGGACAATGGTGATGCTGCCAGGCTACTTCCTGCTCACTGCCATTTAAGTCACTTCTACCAACATCAAACGTCAAAAATTAAAATGGACAGTACCACCCCCCCATTTTTTGGCATTTAATCCAAGATATTTTGAAGCAGCCTGATCATCACAGAGCAAAGCCGCAGTGCCAGTGAAGGGTTTGGTTTTGTTTTGTTGTTGTTTGTTTGTTTGTTTGTTTTAACAAGGTATCAAAACTGGACACGCAAAACCTGAAATATCTGAACTTATCTGTTGCTTCCAAAAGGCCCGGTCTTTCTCTCTGGGCGTACTGGAATTGACTCATAACTGTTGGAAGGCCAGATAAAGGCTTGCAAATAGGTCAAGGTATTTAAAACCTGCACTTCCTTAAAGACAGCAACACTTGAAGGATTGAGCAAAACACAGGAAGGAAAAAAATAAGCTGAAATGACCCTTTCGATTACAGCAGTGTTAAATGCTTGGGTACTTCAAAAAATGGCCTGTGGCAACCCCTTTGGAGTGAAAAGATATTTGACTTTACCGAGACCAAATATTTGGGGAGTGTTTCCCAAATGAGGAAGCTCTGGTAGAAATCAGTGTGACATTAGTCAGAGGTGAAGTGTTTAGGCCAAAGGTTAAGCAGACTTCCCATGTGGAGGTAGGCTCAGGAGAGCGAGCTCCTCTCCTGCGAAAAAGGGAGTGGTAGGAGATGGCAGGTATGAATGGCAGCGCAAGGCAAAGCTAGACAGACAGGCAGACAGACCCACCCTGCCGACTTGGCCATATGCTTCCTGGAACACCTTTGTACTGGATTCCCACAGCCAAAACTAGAAAAGTGTGACTGTCATTTGGCAATCCCAGAGGGAACACCCAAATCTCTGAGTGATGCCCCAAGCTATGGAGCTGAGGAGCTGAGAAACTGGTTATTTGGGTGCAGCAGATACAAAAACCCATATAAAGACAGGACAAACATAAGGCTGACTTGTGTACCCAGGGAATTGTTGCTATATGAGTAATGGTGATTCACCTTGGGAAACATGAAGAAGTGAAAGAAAAGGAGAACTTAAACACTACTGCAAGTGTCTCCATTTCTACAGCCTGGACCTGTGAGACATTCCTTAGCTGTACCTGGGATGTTTGTGCAGAGGCACCTAGGAGACTTTGCACATCCTCTGACTAACGTACTGAGGAACATCTTCAGGAGAGCTAGGGATGCCATGCTACACCATGCAGCACCCAGCTCAAGTCTGAGCCTCACTGCACCATCTCCATGCTATTGAGGGCAAAGGAGGACACGAGAGTTTGCTTAAAGGAGAAGAAACCACGTGTCTTTTCCAAAACAACATATTCAAAACATATTTTTTTCACTTGGCTCTCAAGAGACACCAGCGTGAAGAGGCAGACTGTTTTTCAGGCTAACGCTCAGTGCTTTTCTAGATGCAAAAAAATAAGCATAAATGCAAATTACAGCCCACCACTTAAAAAAAAATATAAATCTACCAGCAATTATCAGGATGATGACGTTAATCTTTTCATATATAAAAGAATAAAAACGCCCCTGACTGAATTACAGCTCTGGATTCAGTTGAAGGGTACAGCTGACATCTACAAGACAACGGTGGAGCTCAGCTATTTCTGTGCAGCTCCAGGAGCCCAGGCTGAAACTACAGCCACTTGATTTAAATTCATTAAAAAACCACCACTTTGCAATACATTTCCCTGTATTTTTAAGAGCTGGCTTCTTACATTATTTAAACAACCATTTTGAAGACTATTTGCTACACCACAAGTAGCAGAGAAGAACACTTCCCCTCCCTTGTGGAGCATCAGGTGTTGATCACTGGAAACCGGATATTAGACTAATTGGTCAGTAGTTTTGTCCACATGGAAGCAAGGAAGCCATGCCCGAGAAGGTGTAAGCCAACACATGCTGAGGGCCTCGGAAAGATTCCCACTGACTTCACCGGACTTTTGGATCAAGCCCATGTACGTAGACATTAGAGATGAGCCTGCTCTTGTAACAGGAAGATCTGTCTATAGAAAGCATGTTAATAGTGCAGATCTGGAAATTCAAAATCACATGTTTAGGAGAAACATGGTTCTTCCACTTTCATAAGGCCATGGCTTGCAAGCATCTGCTTTTTAATCTATATCAAGGACACACACCCCTTTCAGGAAGCACAATATTCTGCATACTAAGGTAAAGGCTCACCCCCCAGGCACAGACTGCTGTTTGTCAATGTGATCTCTGCATTGGGCACGTGAAGCGATTTGCAGGTTGGCAAAGATGACCCCTGGCCTCTGTTCAAACTTACCAGTGCATGAAACGATGAGACTGAAAAGATTCCAAGACGGCCCATCGCAACTTTCGTTGGACGGCTGGCAAAAGCAAGCAGTCTTTTAGGGTTTGGGAGCTCCCCTCCTTGGAGACTAGCCAAGTAACAGCGGTACCGAAATAGGTCCATCTGGAACTGTTCAAGATTTTGTTCCCAAACGAAGATCTGTGTACAGTAAAGATTGAGGAGCAAGATGCACGAGAAGAGAAGGGGAGAGGAGGAAGAACAGGGTGGTAAATGTCTTGAAAAAATTCTACTGTTCCCAGTAACACAGCTTTTTCACCAATGCTGATCTCACTCAAACCTTGATTCCCCTTCTTTCCCACTCTCCCCTATCCTCCCAACCCCAAAAAGGATACAAATGATAAAAAAGTTTTCATTAGATGGAAAACAACTTTTTTATGTTCATGGCAGAAGTCTTCTCCTGGGACAACTACTCCTTTGATACAATGCTAATTAATAGGATTAAAATTTCATTTTTAATTTTCTTTGTATTCCAGGATTCTCTTCTGAACAGTCCCTTAAGAGGCTTCTTTCATGCATCAAGGGCATCTGAGAAACAAGACCGAACCCCACCAAACTACGTACAGAGCTCCCCCAATCAGCAGCCAAAGCAGCAGCGTTGCTGTGAGCGTCAACAGAGCTTGCCATACTTGAAAAAGTGTAGTACACTGGGGATAATTAATCTTATCAGCAGAAGAGCACTATAATCAGCCTATGTAAGGACTTATTTAACTAATTCAAATTGCTGATAGGAAACAGTTTCAAAGCGTTTAGAAAAACTCAGTTACATAAAGAGAGGGACTGCTCTGCCCTCTCACTGTGATTGACAACCTTTGAGTGGAGCCCTTTCAACAGAGGCGAGCATCCCTCCCCTCTCTCCCCGCTTCTCACAGGCTTCCAGCGGGTATGAAATCTCTTTAGCTTAATGCATTAAGGGCCCTGGCTGCTCCCTATGGTTTGCATTACAGGCGCATTTGGCAGCCCTGGTAAAAGAGCTACAAACTAATGAAGCAAGAGCCATATGTTAGTTTCCTAAAATAAGGTGCTGCTGCAGCAGCGGGAGAGACATCTGCTCTAGGCATTCTGCTTCTCAAATGCAACTACGTTGTCCACTTGAAATCAGAAGAAGCAGTCCCGAGAGGCAGCCAGGGCTGCAGCCATGAGGTGAAGGCAGGTCTTTGCAATGAGCAGACACCAGGGATGGCTTCATCATCCCATCTGCCAGTGGAAGAACCAGCCTCTTACACTCTTAAGACAAAAGCAACAGCATTTGTCGGTCTATGACCAGCTCTTCCCTAAGGCATCCTGCTGCCATGGCCTGATAGCCTCTTTACTCCCCTAAAGCCCTCACTCAATCTCCAATCAGCTAGCCAAATCCCTTGTGTGGAGGCCAGGAGAAGACAACCCATGCTGTACCTTACTGCATGTTGTTTGGAGAAATGGTGCAACTAGGCCAGCCAGCACAGCTCTCCTGCTGACACACATCCTGCCTACTCTGGGGAGCTCTGCCAGCGCACGCACATGGCACAGTGGGAGAAGACAGAGGTACCGCTAATCTGAAGAAGGCCTTAAATATTTGCTAGGGGCTTATTTCATATAAGCAAGAGATTACTTGATCCAGTATGGTCTTCTTCTTCTTGGAGTCCGTTACTGAGGACAGCTGCATTTCACCCATTTTCTTCATCTTTTCATCCATATCAATCTTCTGCTCCAGCTTTTTTATCTCTGTTTTCAGGAGCTTGACGGTGTCCTCTTTGTGATGCTGCCTTGCCACTGCGGTTGCACAAGCTGAATGGATTGCAGTGATCCAGTTCTCCAGTTCGGTCTGGCTAGAGGTCTGAAAAGAGGGAAAAAGGGAGAAAAGAAGTCAGGATCCTCTTTAAAATTGATTGGAGATTAACGAATGCAATTCCAAGGAGTTTACTTTCCCTTTGATCTTAAGATTCAAAGCCTTAAATCCACTTACGAGAGAAGTAATAAAAACCCCATGATTCTTAAGCAGGCCATTTTTAACTCAGCACTAGGCATTCAGCACTTAGAATTACACCTATATCTGTGCTTTGCAGCTGTACAGTGTTTCCTAGCAAGGTCTCAGGAATTACCTTCCTTATTCAATGCAATGCTGCCATAATTTGTAGCTCAACATCTAATGACGTTTTCGAAACTTCCAGTTCCTTAAGGCAGGGAATGTACCAGTCTCTGTGCTCTTCACAGTATGGAGAGTTTTTTTGGCATGCAACAGTTAGTAATAAATTAATGGCATAAAATGTGACCATGGTATCTATGAGTAGCTTTATTATGATGCATAGACAAACAAGCTTTCCACTTCTGAAGGTCCCAAAGCACTCTGAAGTCAACCCTGCTACCATTAAAGCCAGGGTCATCATGATTTGTACAGCTCTGGTCCTGTCCCTTCCCAAGCATGTGTGTGACAGTTCAGGAAAAGCGAACACTTCCCCTCCCTGGAAGTGTTCAAGGCCAGGTTGGATGAGGCTTGGAGCAACAGGTATCCCTGCCCATGGCAGGGGGGGTTGGAACTAGATCATCTTTAAGGTCCTTTCCAACCCAAACCATTCTATGATTCTATGAGATACTGGGCTGGGCCACCAGTACATTTTTCTGGAAGAGCACTATTCTGATTAGAGGCTTTTGACACAGAAAGAATAATATTTCCAAGTGTTCCTTTTCCAAACTTTCAAAATAAAAAGTAAATCTTCTTAGCCTTCTTACTAAACTTCATTCCTTTTTACAGTAGGGTGTAAAACAAAATTTACAGCCAACTCAGGGTTGCAGCGGACTTTCTCTGAGTGTCAGCCTTTAGCAGTAATCACACTGGTATTTGGCTCGTGGCTGAAAAGTAGCAAGGTGCCAAACCACCTTGTTCTAATTAAACCTTCTGATGATATCCAATCTATAAATAGACAGCACGGTATGACTTCTCCAGTTGCTAGCATAAACGAAGAAGGTCATCCTCACTGCTCTCCTGGAGGTGAAAGCTAATAGCAAAGGATGTGGCTTGCTGAAGCCAAGGAGAGATTCCCACAGAAGCCTGACACTGGAAATCATGGATGCACAGGCCATACTTCAGACCGACGCTCCCAAAACTTCTGTGGGACTGAAGCAGGTGAAGCACACATGTCCCAGAATGACATCACTTTCCTTAGCTCAGGTTAGAAGTCCTAAGCAGAAGACAGGGTCTACACCAGAAAGACTGATCTCTTACTCCCAATTTTCTTGTCTTCAGTTGGCACTGTACAAAGTATACTACTTAAACTGGAGATACTCCCCGCCCAGGTAATAACACTAATGAGTTCTCATTCACAGATGGGGCTTACAATGTCTTACCACTACTGCTGAAGACATGTTGAGCTTCCCTTGCTGAGGAGTTTCTGCTGAAAACAGAGAAATTACCTGCAGAATGGAAGACACTTTGCTTTCAGTCAGGTGGTAAAACCTAGCCCTCACCAGAGAAGAGTACCACTGGACTTATGATGAGATGGTATGTTTTGTTAATTCCTAGCAAAGTCATAACAGCAAGATGCTGTATTTTGATCTTACTCAATTTTAAAATATTATCTGTATACTGTTAGATTCAGTTTTCTTTCTGGTTTCCTGGAGAGAAGGAGGGGGAAAAATCTGGAAAACATTTTAGGAGCTGAAGACTCTTCTGGTAGATGAGTAGGAAAGGGGAATCACTCTGCTTCTCAACGGAAAGGACCACATAAACAAGCTGCAAACATCTGATACATAAGTATGCGGTGTCACAAGTTGCTCTGAGCTCCTGGAAAATGCATGTGACATCTGCAAGTAATGGATTTGTGTAGGCATGATAAGAACTGACTGAGCAAGGAATCATCATGTAGGAGGCATGCAATATCTCTAGGTGCAATGCAGTGGGAAGGCTTGTTACAAGACGTCCAGTATCTGCACATGTTACAAAGCAACCCTATTTTATTCCCTAAGTACACAGTCTCCATGGGACAGAAATAGTCTTCTGCAGGTCTGTGGTTTCTTCTCACCAAAACCGCTACTACAGCACTGTGTTATGCGTGGATGGACGTGTACGACATGAGCAGTTAAGTAACACTTCTGAACAGCCTTACATGTGCTTCAGCTGCTCGGCACCCCGCTGAGCAAGCCCTACAGCACAGTCACTCGCACATTACTTCCACCACTGCAGCTGGTCTCCTTCCCTTCTCCCCAAACCCATCCCTTTTTTCTCTTCAGCTTCTGCTTCACTAGTGATGCATGGATTCTATGGCAGAAGGGACACATCAAGGAAAAATTTCTGCAAGGCAATTTAAATGATTGTTTTTCATTTGAAAAGGCTCATTTTTGCTTTTTCCCATAAAGTTACATGAAAATCTACCCATGGCATAATGACACAGGGCTTTTAATGAATAAGACCCTGTATTGCCACAAAAGAAATGTACTGAATGTGGCTTTTTCAGTATTTCGCATCCACTGGCATTAATGTTACGAGAATGAAGGTTTTTCCTTAGAAAACTGCATGGAAAACATTTTACAGCTCCTATCAGTAGATCAGAAGGAGGTGGTGCTCCACAGCCTTTCAAGCACATGCTGAGACCATAAGCACCATGCTTACCTCCTGGATGAAGCTCTCCAGGTGGCAAAATACATGCACCCTGCCCAGGAAAGGCATTAAGTAGAAAGGGGCAGTGCAACATTACACTACGAGCTGAAGAAAAATCAGACTAAGGTGGCAGAGAAGCTAGTCTGCAAAAAAATGGGGTTTTTTTCAGCATGCAATCAGATACTCATCTCTTCAAGATGTAAGCCAGCACGACTTCCTTTGAGTCAGTAAGGCTTTTTTATTTTGCACTAGTTTGAGAATCTAGCCCCTTGTTTAGGACAGCTGCAAAGACCTATGAGACAGTGCTATTTTAAACATTTGCTTTAATACAGCAGGGGGAGTGATGACATGGGGGCACATCCTACCACAGAGTAGCTTCTGGTTTAAGAAGGCAAGAAACTCTGACTACATTGTCACTGGAAAGGGAAATAAATAAGGGACTCCTCCGATGAAGAACACCGCATCAAAAGAGGCGGAAATGGTACCACCTTAGCACAGGCTGGCAATTACAAATAAAAGAGTGTCTGTCACACCTTGACTAGCGACAACTTGCAATAAGAAAGTGGAATGCCAACCTAAATACCACTCAGGGAAGTAGTAGTTACCAAAATACAGAAATCTTTCTCAGTGAAACACATCAACTACTGTATGGTCTTTGATATAAGTACTGCTTTTTTTTTTTTAAATGTACCCTGTGAAATTCAGACATTTCTATTTTCTGATTAAAAAAACTAAACATGTACTTTCAGTCTCCCCTAGGGCACCAGCAAGATACTGACTACGGTCTGTATGAACAAGGGGCAACTGGATTCTGCTAGGCCATTGGGAGAGCACCTGGGGATCCAAGTACCCCCTTGCACTTCAAACTCCTCTTGGTCTTGTAAACCCCTTGAGTACTCTCCGCAAGGTCCCGTCTTTAATATGTGTCTCTTATGACACGGATAGTGTTACAACACATTTAATGCACTAATGTATGTCCTATGTTGTAATTGGCTTGATCTGTGTGTTATAAGCATGCTGTCAAACCATGCAAAATTCCCAGTTTTTACAGGGATGTAAGAATATTTCTTAATTCTTACTTCGTTCCAAACATCTACATAAAGACGGTCCAGTCAGTCAATAAAAACAGCAGATGTGACAGTAATTCACATGTGGTGGTGGGTCTCTTGAGTTGCATTTATGGAATATATTGTGTCCTTCCTCTTGCACTGCCAGAGGAAAAAAAAA
>VZTL01039180.1:17975-29718 GCA_013400535.1 Scopus umbretta
AAGAGGTGCCCCCCAAAAAACACATGTAAAAAAAAAAAAAAAAAAATAACCCAACGAGCAAACAAAAAGCATAAACCAAATCTTTATTCCACTATAACGTTTCAGCTCTGACTCACGGGGATACGGCCAAAACCAAAAACGCATTTTAGCTGGGGACAGCAAACGACCTGCTTGGTTTTACGAAATAATCTTTACAGCTCTCGGGGGTGAGAGGGACGGACGGAATGACTTTTTTAAACCAGAACTGGCACATTGTGTCTCTGCCACTGGAAACAGCCCTGGGTGGGAAGGGAGAGGTGCAAAGAGGCCTGTTACCCAGCCTCTCAGAAAACTATTCGCAGCCAAACAATAGCAGCTGTTAACTTCAAAGCCTCGTTTAAACACTAACATTATTAAGGCCCAGCAACCTAAGGAGCAAACACTCCACTTGACTCCAAGCACTTTAAAACAACATTGCCTCTGCGCTCATCCTTCCCCTTTTTCCTCCCAGATGGCCCTTTGTTTGCCGGCTCCTCACAGCAAGACTTTCCTGCCACAGGGCCCCCCTCCCAGGAAATTAGGGCTGCCCCCGGCCCTCCCTCCCTCCTCTTTCATTTCCCCAATCTCTCTAACCACCCCAAGGAAGAGCTGGCACCTAACTTTGCTGTTGGTTTTAAAATAGTGCTGCAAATAAGAAAAAAAAAGAAAAAAACAACCCAAACAAACCAAAACCCAGTGCTCTCAAAAAAAGTGCTCCGCAGGCAAATTAGGACTTTTAACTGTACTGAGCTTTCGGTAACCCCACCTACAGCCGGAGACACGGCTCTGCCTCCCCGGGCTCACGGACGAGGCCGGTTCATGGCGGAGGAGAGTGAGGCCAGTCCCAAAACCCTGCAAGCATTGCTTCCCATTTCGCTGCTGATGCAACCGCGTGAAGGTTAATTAGAGGTCGCTTTAGGAGGCCATCTCCTGAGTTTCGCTGCTCCGTTAATATTTACGTGCATTTATAAGCACTCAGACCCCAAACAGGGCTGGAGCACCCTCCTAGCAGGAAGTGCAAAAATTCAGAGACAAAAGGTCTGTGGTCCAGGCAGCCGAGGAGGATGGCAGGGCGGCTGGGTGCTGAGGGCTGCCCACCGCACAACGGGTGACATAGCACAAGATGGGTGACACAGCAAGAGCCAAGGTCTCCCAAGCCGCAAGCCAGCCTCGATGACCAAACCACGGCTTCCTGTCCGCACCGCAAATGTGTTGCAACTCACTGGGTGTTTCTACTCGTGAAGCACATCTCAGAAAGGCCAACGGCACTAAGATAGAAAGGAATGCAGGCGAAGACGGAGCCCTTGCTTGAATGCATGCCGGCAGCCAGCATCATCGCTAGCAAACTCCCACTGTCACGTGCCTGCGGCTGCACACAGATACTTAGTTTGTCAGCAAGCCATAGACATGCTTCTTAAAGGAAAACACCCAGTGCTTGGAGAAGCCACCCCAGGTGGTGCCAGCAGGACTCGAAGCAGGGTATGAATCCCGCTTCAGTGCAGCACAGTCATGTGTCTTGGACTACACGCATGCCATAATGTAAGCATACCAACAACCATCAAAAAAACCCCCATTCTGAAAACATCAGGACCACTCCCTCATGCTTGCTGTTAATTATACTGAAGTTCACAGCAGCTTTTGTTAAGAATCTAAACTATTGGTTTCTTCATCTGCAGCAATACACAACCCACGGGATACCATGGACACCCATCTGGACAAATCCTTGCACGCTTGCTCTGTACCTTTCAGGGAAACCCAGTAATGCTTCCATTTTCTGCGGGTAGCCGACTCCACTTTCTTGTTCTTTTTGTGCACCAAGAAGTTTTTCACCGCCAGAGCACCGGCTTTCCGTACCGTGCCCTGGGCGGCTGTCAGGAGGATGTCGGACTGCCCCGGGGAGCTGAGGGTGCCGCTGCTCTGCTCGTCGCTGAGGGCAGAGCCGGCCTCCTCCAAGTTCTCACTGTTGGTGGTGCTCATCTCCAGCTCCCGGCGGAAGTTCTCATAGACCCCCTGGCGAAGTCCGTCGCCCGTTGAGCTGCTCCCACTGTCGCTGCCAATGAAAGCCCGACTGGCCGTCGGGGAGTAACTTGAGTTGGTAGCATTGGAGCGTCTAGAGAGGAGGTCGGTGTCGGTGGCTGCTCCCTCGATCCCACTGTCGGTGAACTCGCTCCCCTCGCCTGTGTTGACGTCCTAGTTGCAAGAAAAAAACAGCATGAGATGAAGAGCCTGGCCAAGCCTGGCCTCCTGGAGACACTGACAGAACCCCAAACACCCAAGTGGCACCACATTTCTTCACACCCTCATTTTGTCTGGCACTGGAAATCCTTCATCTCTTTTTCCTAAGACAAAGAACTGAAAGAAATGGTGGGGTAAGCAGAACTTCCAGCACAGTTTAGGAAAGACCAGTCACACACACACGATTTCAGGTGGCGCCTCTACAGCCTTTGCATTTTGGAATATAAGACGCAGCATCATCTGTTTACATTAAGCTAAGTTAACAGTGCTAAAGGTTTTGCAAAAGGAGAACATATGGTAGCAGAAACTGGCAGTGTCAAGAAAAGCAGCAATCAACCTACGCATTTTGAAAAGAAAACATTGATATTGTACATTCACACCTACAGTTGAAGATACATTTTAGACATCCCAAGATTGTCATTTGCAAATTATATAATGAAAAAGTACTTTTTTTTTTTCCCCCTCATNCTGCAGGTGGAGAGAAATACCTCATGTTAGATACTTGGGAGAAGAGGGAACCAAGGAAGAAGACGCAAAGAGGTGAGGAATATGGCCAAAACAACAGGAATTTCAGACTCTACCTCTCCTGCAAGAGCAGCTGGTGCTTGATTTACAAGTTTAAAAAAACCCGAGGAGACTCTGAGAAGAGGTGGCAGAACACAGTATTTATTAGGAGAGAAAACAAGTTTCTAGGTATTGGTTCAAGCACCAGTTCTCTACGCACCCAAACACAGCTCTGCAGAAACTGAGAAACCCTCCACCGAGCTCTGTTTGAAACCTTCCTCCTGTGGAGCAAGAGCTGGATGAGGAAACCTTAGGGGGAGGGGAGGGGTGTTGTTGGATTTGACTAACTTCTAAGGCATTAATTTGTAACGGATGGGCTCGTTCTTTATAAACGCTACCTCTCAAGGGAGACTTGGAGTCCAGCTGGAAGAATAAGTGCTTCCTTCCCCACTCAATGAGCACAGTTATCCTAGTCAGTCTGGTTATTTAATGCAACACATAGTGATAGACAAGCTGTTCTGGACAGGCCAATAATCCTCTACTCCCACTGCATGTGAATGAGCTGAGCAGGGCTTCCTGTAAGTGCAGTCATCTACCCGTACAGAGCAGTTTTCACAACCACACGGTTTTTTTCCTGCTGTTTTAATACACTTGCTCTTTGGAAGGCAATTGTTTTCCCATTTCTTGCAGCACTGCAAAGGAGGGATATCTGGAGAGGGGAACTGGTGCTGCTCAGAAACCGGTGTTTACAAAACACTGCCACGAGTGAGTTTTTGCAATCTATCACGAAAAGATAGATGGTGCAACTTCTGATGACAGTGCTCCATCGGAGACCCTGCGCGTCAGGGAGCCAGGACTGGCACGGCCGCTCGATGCTCACGTCCCCAAGGCACTGCCTCTCTGCCAACACAGCTGCATCGGTGTAAAACCGGAGCGCCAAAGAACTGAACCGGATTCCCCCGTGTTCACCGGGATAATTATTCCCACAGAATGATCGGGGTTTGCATTTGTTTTCTGGGCCCTTCTTCCTCCATGACTTTTTTAAAGGGAAAAAGTGTGCCACTCATATAGCACAAACAAATCTGCATTCTGCAGTGAGCACTGCGTAATGGTGGCAACAAAAATTATTTAAGGTTTTGAGATTTTTGTTTTAGGTTAATGATTCAATAAACATACAATCTGCCTCATAGTTATTTTATCCATGCTATACAAAAAGTATAGAGTTAATTCCAAAATTTTAGCTGATGTAACTTTTAGAAAGCATATCTCATACTTTAACTAGAGTTAGTCAGTTTAAAAAAATAAAGAGCTGCTAAAACAGACCACCAACTTGAGCGAGATAGGATTTGTAATTTTGCCAGCACAAAACTTTCTTGGTGCTTTTTAGCAGATGGAGTATTTTTTCAAAAACAGAAGTGCACCCAGAGATGTTCAAGCACAGCGCTGCAATGCAGGCTCTCAAGATGCCTCACGCCCAGTGTGACACAGCCTTCTCGTGTAACCTTGATGAGACACAGCATTAATTGCCTCAGTTTCCCCATCCATAAATGGGAATTATACTCCTTAACTGATACGTGGGCATAACGGCTTAGCATTTCAAAAAAATGAAAGGATGGAAAACTCAGAGTGAATGTTTAAGCTCATGAGCTTAAACTGTAGCACATTTTGCAAACATCTTTATAATCTCTACTACAATGCAAGTGATAGGCTGGATGGATCAAAAGATCTTTTCAGCATCATGCTGCAGCCCTCCCCTTAACCTCCTTCTGCTCCCTGCACTCCCTTTTCCTCTCTTAAATATCCCATATCAAAGACTTCTTGCCAACCGATGCAAGCCCTTTGGTAGGAAGAGGGCCTGAGCATACAAAGGTCAGAACGGTTCAAAACCTACAGCCTCCTAATGTTGTCCACACTCATGAATTATGAAACGTAGCATTGAGTGAGCTTAGCACTTTCGGAAGTTTGCTGTATGAGAAGATCAGTCTCGGGGTTAGTAGGGTTAAGAGCATTCATTGCACAGGTCTCTGACTTCTGAGTTCTTGCTGCAATGTCAGCTTGTTCTCATCGGAGGGTATGAAAAGCTCTCAAGAAGCAGTCGGCATCTGCTCTGGCCATCTTGCAATGCTATAATCTACACACTGAAGCGCATTCAATTAGGAGTTCAGCAGAAAGTACAGAGGTTTAGTATTGTGCTTCAGCAGAAATGTGCCGAGGCCGAACGGGTAACACTCCCAAGCCAAGCAACAAACCATAGCAGTGTTTGACAAACACACCACTGGAGGCACAGAACTACTGCTGCAAATTTTCAAATGAGGATGCTGAAAATTAAGCATCCCAGCTTACATCATGACCAGCACAGCTCCCTGATGATGACAGCAATGTGGATACACAGGCCCCTAGCTTTGGACTGTAGCCTGCGAAGTACCTACTGACATGGCCACCAGAGGCTACTGCCCAGACACGAGGCGAACATTGCATAATCTCGATGAGAGCTATTTAAAAATTACTCATGTTTTCTGCTCAGGTTCTCAAAGAGCCCCGCGGGCGACAGTAATGTCTCTCTCCTCTGAGGAAGACTTATTACCGTCCCAGGTCCATGACGGGATGGGCCACAGAGGCTTGCTAATGAAACAGGCATTTCACTCCTTGGCAGAAGGAGTTCCCCGGTAAAGACTCTTGAGGCCATGAGTGAACTACAGAGATGGCTCAGTCCTCACCCCTCTGGCTCTTGCCCAGAGTCCCTGTGGCTCTCCACCAGGATGCCGATGGCATGTGCCATGCACATCGCGGGAGCTGGGAGACAGCTGAACACTGCAGAATGCATATTTCTGAAGCCTGCAGTTTTGGACATTATACACACACTGTCATATCCAATCACCAGCACATTACTCTGGACTTGTAATTGCTATCATCAAGGGGCTCTGTTCTATTTCACTGGTTAAAAACCCCAAAAGTTTAATTCATCTCTGTGTAAGATTCAGGACACTGCACCTGATATTTTGCACTTTGCCAGAGATCCTGTGTTTGTATTTTCAGGCTGGCAAACAGCTGTGTCACACAGAGGAGTATTTTTGCCCAGAGAGACCATCCCAGGAACCAAATGCAAGACTGGAACTAAAATCTACGCCGCCCCGCTTAGCCTTCTCACTGGTGTTTACCTAGCTTTGGGCCTGCCTGGACAAGAGGGCAAAGCAAGAGGGAGGTGGAAATCATTAAATTGGTCACACCAAGTAGAAAGCATGTAGCAAAGAAAAGAAAGCGTACTTCCTCCAAGCCAGAGAGGTGGGGGAAATCGTGGGAATAGCAGTTCTTGGCATTTTGCAAACACCACAGGTCTTAGACCACAGAGACAACAAACTGAATAAACAGGGGGCTCTGTCCCTTTGATTTAAGATTGCTCAATGGAAAGCAGGGAGAAAGTTGCGTAAAGACCACTGGCTGAAGGAGGGAACTAACCAGGCTCTAGCAACCGTGCTGCACTATGCATGTGCTTTGATGGGGAGGTGGTAAGTAGTAGCACAGCTTCCACCAAGATCCAGGATCCCAGCTGCTGCTGAAGATGATGGAGGAGCAGCACCGTTTCTTACACTGGCAGTGCTACCACATGGGTTGTAAATGCCCAGGGTTTATGAAAAGAGGTTCAGCAGACAGTAATGGAGAGAAAGGTGGAATGCCCTACGTCAGAGAGATGTGCCACAGAATGAGAAATCAGAGACTGACTGAATGGTGCCGTTGTTACGAACAAGAACACAGCGAGGCCCAGCAATCAGGCCATGTGCCAGGACAGCTACAACAGCCCTAAGAGCATTCGAGTGTAATGAAGTGGAATTATCACAGCCCCATCACATTCAGAGAACAATTTAACTGATGAACCAATTGGGTAAAATATTAGTGAAAGTATTAGCAGCCCACTTAAATACATGTTTTTTACTCACATGAAGACTGGGTTTCATGCAAAGCAAGCCAGTGGGGAATAAAATTGTAATGCAAGTTCATCAAGCTAATGTACTTGGTGCTGTAGCTTTTGCATACTCATGTCATACCTTTGTATGTCCGCTAAAGCTACATTTGTTAAAAAATTCTTGCTAGATTTAGAAGATACAAAGAGAAAACCCTTTTGCTTTAGGAAAAGTCTCTACCTTCAGCTAGCGAGGATGAGGCAAAACATTTTGGGGCAGGTTCCAAGAGTGTTTGTCCCCTCGTTGAACACATTTGGTACTGGCCTCTGCTAGCAAGAAAACAGTGGACGGGATAAGCCTTGCCCAACTCTCCGGTTCACGACTGGACACATTCAGAGTGCTTGCAATAACAATGCACTTACTAAACTTCCCACCAACAGCACTGTTACAGACACTGTTAAAATGGCTTGGTGAATCATTTTCTCCTGCTTGACTGACAGCAGTGATTCATGGGCACTTTAGGCACATGTGACTGATTTAGTAGGAAAACTCTTATTTCCCTAATATAAACAGTTCCTTATGTGGATAATATTTCTTTCTAAATTAACCATTACATTGAAAGAACTCATTAGTAAAAGGCAACTGAGCGGGTTTTTTCCTTGGAAGGGGCTCCTTCCGAGGGAATGCGAATTGTCTGTTCCCCGTCCTGTTTAGCAACAGAGCAATAAGGTGTTCACATTCAGCAACAATCTGAAATTGCACATAACCTGTCTGGTTGCTAGTTAGGCAAGCACCATGGAATACATTTGAAATAGATGGGTAAGCTGCCTGATGGTTTGAATGCTTTTATGTGCCTGGTGTCTCTTTGAAGCTCCTATGTAGAAAAAGATTGGCCTGATAAGTGTTTTTCGGTTTTTTTCAGTACTGACTCTACCATCATTTGGTGGTCAAGGTGGTCTGTTAAGGTATGACTTGCTCCAAATCAAAAATAAATCCTTTCTCCAGAGTAACTTTAACACACGGTAATGAATGCATTAGAAGACTTATCTGTCTTGAAAAGAGTCAAAACATTCCAAGAAGCAAAGATAAAACATAAATTGCAACTGAAACCTGAGTGGGAGAAATGGTTTTAAACCTGCAGTGGAGAAACACAAAAGCAACTCCATAGCTCCTTCTGTCTGGGAGGAAAACAGTTCTGAAGACTCTTACAAACATACTGAACTGTGTCCACATAACTCACTGTAAAGTCAGAGGGATTGTAATAACAACATGAAGGAGATTTGCCACTGCAGCAACGAACAAAGCCCTTCAACCACATGCTGCAAGGTGATACGAAAGAAGTCTTTGAAGATATCTACAGGCCTGCGTACAACAGGACAGTACTGTATGAGAACTAGCCAGGATGCACTGGATTGACAGCAGGCTTTGGAGAACTAAACTGACAGTCACAAACCAACAAGGGGCAACTGCCATTTTCTGTTGGATTGGTTGGGTCTTGTTTACACCTCCTAGGAGGGCTTCCAAGTCCAGTGAGGTACAATTAAAAGCCAACTGCAATTTGTGTGTGCATACCAGACTGAGATGCTGAGCTTGTTACCTTTGGAAATTCAAAGAGATCAGATACTGGTATGTGCAAGCAGCTTTGGTTCCTACTTCTGTGCACTTACCACACTGGTGCAACCATCCTTCAGACGTCTGAAACAGTTGAAATAAAAAAACCCCCAAACCTCAAACCCTTATATGTGTTATTAAAGCTGCTCATAGTGGTTTAACAAGCAAATAGTTTTTGGCCATGGTTCTCTGAGATCAAATTTACTCTTGACAGAAAAGGTACTAGTCCAGACCTCTAGATACTTCTCCTAGCAGTAAGCTTCACTCTTATTATGAAAGGATGAATCACAGTCACAGGTTTCTGAGCAATAATCCCTGGGAAAGTCTTAAGGCATGGATTTCAATGCATTTTGGTTCCAGAATTCCTTTGTGAACTTGTCTTGGTGAATGTTGTACAGTGTAATTTGGCACCTTGGAAAGACAGACAAGGTACTGGGTGCCAGGCATCCAGAAGACACTCAAATATGGGAAGGAGATGTGCATCCACTTTGCTCCTGTGGAACAGGCAGGTAGCAAACACCTGTATCATGCATCCATCAACCCCGTTTCCTTTGCAGGCAACTCTGACCGATATATATGGCTGTTACCTCAGTATTACGCACGGCTCCTTCGCTCCATGTTAAGCTATCACATTAGCTTGGTGCCTGTAACACAGGGGTTGGGAACAGTTGTTGTTCACTGACTCCCCAGACATTTTCCAGCTAATACTTGGGCCGTTCTAGAAAGATCATCTCTGTAGACCACCATGCCTCCCCAAGGAGCCTGGTTTTCTTAGCTGACTTAGATGACTTAAAGGAAAATTATGGACCCACAGGGACTCCTGCAGCAGTCAGGAAAGCACGGCCCTGGAGGACTTGTCAGCTGTGAGACAGAAGATGTTGAAAATTAAACTGTCCCCCATAAAGCTGCAGGGAAATACATGGGACAGCTTCACCCTTCTCTCCAAGGTACTGTGCAGAGCTCTTCACTGACTCAGGGTGGTTGTGGTGCCAGTTTGTGATCTGTTCATATTCAGAAAGCTAGTTTTGCATCCCTAAAAGCTAAAGTATTAGTTAAAGGGAAGGGGAAGGATGTTTTGATATTGCTTTTTAGTAATATGAGAGAAATCCAAGCCTGTGAGAGAATGCACGAAGGACAACAAGGCCCTTAACAGGAAACAGCATGAAGCACCACCATGGGACCTGAACACACCTGCTTTTTCCTGGCTTTAGCACTAACGTTTGAGGGGTGCTAAATGATGTAATACCATGAACGAGAATCAACCCATAATCCAGTAAAACCTCTTGCAGTGTGGTCCCTGCACACAGCTTCTGACACCTGCACAGATCTGGGGTGGATGCCCACTTTCCATGCCCAGCAGCAGGAAGAAGTCTCGGTTCTTGAGCACTGCAGTGTTTAATCCCTCTGTTCCCAAATGATATGCTGAGGACCCCCAAAACTTACCTTGCTTTCATCCCGTTGGACCACCCAGATGAAGAAAGTTTCTAGAGCGATTGAGCTAGCCATAAACTAATGGAAGCAGCCTAGCTGTGCTCAATTTAAACAAATGGCAACAGGCCTAACCAAAATCCTTGAAGTAAAATACAGGGTTAGGTTACTTTTTGTTCGCTTGATGCCAAGAAGAAGCAATTCTTCTTGAGAAATGTAACAGAGGGGGTAGAATTGGGAAAGGGGGAAAGCTGCTAGAACAGCAGTTTGAAATCAAAACTTATCATCTGGGAGGTGTTCACCTGAACAATAACCTAACTTACGGGAGCAGGGAAATGTCTGCCATCTGGGATGATGACTAGTCACAGGATCACATGCTGAAGCTCTCTGAAAAGAACTGTTTCAATGGAGCACTTCACTGGAAAGGATCACTACTGCAAATTGCATCCATCTAAGTAAACACAGCCCAGCAAACAAGCAGCTGGGGCAACCTGTCTGTGATTTTTAAGTGGAAAGTATTTGAAACTAAAAACATCCAGTGTATATAGCTTTACAGAGAATATAATTATTGCCAATGGTACAAGCACTTCAGATGTATAAATGACAAAGTCCTACTGTTTGAAAAAAAACATGCCTGAATGGAGCTAGATCAGATATCGGGACTGCTGATTTGCTTTCCATTGGCTTCAGACCAAGAGCGAAGGAAGAAAAACAAAGTAAGATCTTAGAAAGAGTATCAAAATATTTGCCAGCGAAGACCAAAACACTCATTTTCACATGCTCCTTTCCCTGACAATATTGGGGCAGAGTTGTGTGCTCTGAAGGGAGTGACTGCTATTTGCTTTAAAATATCCTGAATAGGCAATACCTGATCTAATCTCATCCATCTGGGAAGGGCAACCTGGTGACAGAGCAGGGAAGACCTCTGAGTTTGGGTCTGAAGCCTTCTATTCAAGCTTGCTCCAGGCTCACACTGAATCCGCTTCCAGTTAGCCAGACTACAAATGGCTCATTTGGTCTAGCCATTAAACGGGTCTGGTCATTCAGACCCACTGAGAGCTGCCACACAGGCTGCTGCCTATCGCAGCTATATCCAAGATCTTGGCAATGACCTCTGTCTGAAAGGCACTTCGGGGCTGCATGAACAGGGGCTCGAATCAGTGAGATGCACGCTACAGCAGAAAAACAGTAACATCTTACTTTTAGGCACTTACTAAACTATGTGTCACTAATTATAATTTAACGATACATGACTTTGTCTTTATTTCTTTCCTTGATTCCCTCTGGAGTCAGTCAACTAAGATTAAAGGTCATGGTCAATCTGATTAAGAATCATATTTAGGTTGAAAATAGCTGTGTTTTCCAGACTACAGACTGAGATGTACAGAACTGCTTTAATAGGAGCAGATCTTCAGCTGCTGAAGATACTCTGCCTGGAAAAGCGATGACTGAGGAGGGCTGTAAGAGCAGGCTGCAAGGTCACAAGTGTTATGCAGAAAGTGAACAGGATGCAGTGGAAGCCAGAAGGAGAAAATTATTTCAGAAAAGAGAATTCATGGGGGACAGGTCAACCCAACACTCTTGGATGCATTCCTTGCACAGGAAGACTCAAATCGCTAATTTTCTGGGATTGGGAAGAATGCCCTAAAGGAAAGTTCACCCTGTACTCTCCCCTTTCTTTGTTTTCCTGAGCACTTGGTATTTGGGGAACAAGGTACTGGGCTGGATGGTGCTTTCATGTGACTGACCCAGTGTGGTACTTCTGCACTTTGAGGTTATATCCTCTATGCCACAAAAGCATTTGTGAAAAAGTTTTATACAACTTAAATACAAGTATCAGCTCTCTGGAGTTTAGCCATCCTACAGAACGTAATGAAAGAGTATAAATTGTTATAAAATTCCCTGAGATGGTAAAAAAGTAATATCAACTGGAAAGATATTCTCTTTTTAGACTGGTTTCTGTGTATGTCCTGATCTAATTCCCACAAAAACCTTTGTTTCATCCCCTGCAAATTCTGCAAAATTTTTTTCATATAGCATTTTTTTTT
>VZTL01039201.1:0-16575 GCA_013400535.1 Scopus umbretta
AAGTTTCATTGCTTCGACAGGCACATGAACCATGGGAAAGAGCCCGTGCATAAATAAACTGTGCAGTTCATGCAGAGTTCACAGGCAGCGATGGGTGAATTACCCCAGCCACGCGGTACAACCGCTCAGACCCCAGCTCGCGGGCCAGGGGAGCTCACCGGGCAACCTGAGCGCTCCTGGGACAAAGCCCTGGTAAAGCTCAGAGCAGGTGATGGCGTGAGGGTTCCTCGAGACAACCAAGAGACCCCACAGCTTCGGGTCCAGGTCCTGAAAAGAGGCTGACGTCGCTGGCTTTGCTGGCAGACAGCTCTCTGCTCGCCCTGAGCTGGGTGTCGGGTGGGCACAGCCGGGGCTGGGCAAGCGGGCAG
Organism: Scopus umbretta; assembly: GCA_013400535.1. Lineage (NCBI taxonomy): Eukaryota > Metazoa > Chordata > Aves > Pelecaniformes > Scopidae > Scopus > Scopus umbretta. The sequence goes on from VZTL01039201.1 coordinate 369, forward strand.
GGGGCTGCAGCCCTCCCACCCGCTGGGGTCCCCAGCACAGCGGGGTCTGTCCTGAGCCCCTGGGGCTTACCAGAGCCAGCCACCCCCGCAGGCTTGAGCACCTGCTGCGGCCGCAGAGAGGGCTGGAATTTATTAAACCCAAGCACGAGAATACAGAATACACCCACATCCTTCTGAGCGTCTACAAAGAGTCCAAAACACAATGTTTGGAGGCAAAAACCACCTGTATTCCTTCTGTTCCAAGCAATGTAGGCAGGATACAACATTTGCAAGGAAAAGACCAAGCTCCTGTTTTGCTATGTTAGGTACAAAGAGAAATGTGGTGGAGCATCCTTCAGGCAGGCTGGGCTCCCATCCCTCCGGAGGCGGGCAGGGGAAACCAGGGGCTCCCTTCCCAGCCTGTGTCCGCGGCTCATGCCGACAACACGATGAGATCCTGGTGAAGCAAAGGGGTTACCTTCCCTTCCTGAACATCCTCCGCACAAGCCGTAGGTGCTGCCTTTGCTCCGAGCGGAGCTGAGGTGCTGGCAGGGGAACCTTGGGGCACGGCCCAGGCACTTACTTCCATGATGTCGACGTCCGCGTTGGTGAAGTCGATGTTCAGCAGCCTGGGGAGGGGAACTCCTGCTCCCAGCACTCCTGTGGGTCACAAGCCAGCCCAGCTCAGTGCCACAGGAGGAGAGGGTAGCTGCCAAGCTTCTGCCCAGGGTTTGGTCCCCAACTCCATCCTCCCTGTGTACAAACCCCTCCCTCCACAAGCGCAAGGCTCTCCAGGAAGGCTTTGTGTCTTGGGACTTAGGGCTTCAGCAAAACACCTTGTCATTTGCTCCTGCCCATGTGAGCAAAAGCAGCAGACGGCGAGCAGCCCCGTGGAGGGGGGCTGTTTTGTGATGTGTGGGTTCACCTGCCAGCAAAACACTGCTGCCTGAAATGAGCCCCCCCCCGTCAGTGCAGGTCGGTCCCGCTGCCTCCTATTCTATATGGCGAGGTAAACTACACCTGCATAAATTCAGTGTCTAGGGTATGGTCTAGCACAAACAAATACATGGATGAGGCACAAGAGCTTCCTTACTGTTCATTGCAGGCAGGAAGGCAACATCGAAAATCTGGCCAACAAACATCTCCAGGAGTGAGACCTGCAACAGGGAGAGGGGTCACTTAGTGCCACTGGTGGTCCCAGTCCCGTGGTCAGCCCGGCCTCACCCTGCCCTCAGGCACATGGGGATGCTCTGCTCACACCAGCTAAACCCAACCTGAACCCTTGGTGCTTCAGCTCCATACTCATCTAATGCAAACTGCCAATATCACAGAAATTGGACTTTAAGCATTCTATGGTCAATTTTTAGTCCCAAAATAATGCCTTTCCACAGGCCCCTTCCTGCTGGCATTAAAGCTACCTGCAGTAACGACCTCTGGGAACCAAATGTGCTCTATCTGCATGTATCCTGGACAGGAGAGCCCAGAATTCCTCCTGACTTTTGCCATCGTCCCCTGTGAGGCACGGGGATGAGCCTTCCCAGGCACATCCCAAGGGGATGTTGTGGGCATGTGCAGGATGTCCTGTGGTTCACCAAGGACCCAAAACCTCTCCCTCTCAGTGAGGATTTTTTTCTGAAAATTGCTCATGGATTATCCATGAAAAAAAATCCATCTCCAGAGGTGAAAGAAAGGTGCTATTAAAAATACAACACAACTGTTACACCGTAATTTGCCCTTATTTCTCCTGAGCCAATATCTATCAGCACTTTGCTTTCTGCAATGGATTTTGTGTGTTGCTGAGGCTGCTCGTGTTCTTACATCAAAATTACCGACCGACGAAGACACCAAGGAGAGATCAGCCCTGCAGGAGGAAACAGAGGTGAGTAATATCCAGGCAATTCCTCTGATGACCCAGTTCTGTCAATGCCCTCGTCATTGCACAGCCCAGGAGGTCCCACAGCCATGGCCACCCCTCACCACCCCCCAGATGAAGACTGGTGTCCTACTTCTCCAGGCTGACACCGATCTTCAGTTTGTTGTCCTTGACCGAAAACTGGGCCAGCAAAGAGGTGCCCTGCAGTCAAACAGAGAGGTCAGGGCAGGGGTGGCTCCTCCAGCCCTTACCCAAACCCAGGCCTGCAGCCCAGCCGTCTCATGGGTGCAGGTCACATCTGCCGGCACCCACGCACATGCCATGTTGGGAGGGGGAAACCGCAGGAGGAATTGCTACATGGGTTGTTTCTTCATACATACAATATTCAGAAGGCAGAGAGACCTCTGGACATCATCTGGGTGGATCACCACCACCTTTGCTGTAGCCGTGAGCTGGATCACACCTTTATTTTTCTTTAAGGTCACCACAGGTGCTTCAGGGACTGCAATTTTCAGCAGCAAATCATGTGACTCGGGATACACCTTGAAAACCTGTCAACAGCCAAAGGTGGAAAGTTTCTGCTGGCAGGAGCACAAATGGTGCGGGCACTGGACCAGGCAGAACAAATGAGTAACCAGAAGCCAGGGAGCAGGCTGCCTACCCCAGCAGCATTTGCACAGTGCTGCTCTCAGGGGGGCAAATCTGGTCCTGAATTGCTCCAGTCCAACAAGTCTGTATCTCAACTGGCTGAAGTAAACTCAAGCTAGCTGTGTGCTCAGCCCTGTGGATGCCCTGAGTCTTGCTGAGAGCATCTCATCCTGGCTGGAGGACCACAGACAGCCCCGCATGCAGGCAGAGAGGGTAGCTGCAGGGCTTGTCTATAACCAGAGAGAGATGCAGAGCACGGGGTGACAAACCAGGCTCTGGCTTGCCGTGGTTTCCAGTTTTGGACCTGAGTCAGAGCTCAATCAAGTCCATGGGACATCTGAGATGATGCCTCTGAGAAGGAAGAGACATGGAGACCTCCCCTGCCCAGACACTGTTTCTCTGACCGGGTTACTTGCAGAGCAAGGGGGAATGAGGACTCACCGCAGGAACCAGGGCTCCAAAGGTTGATGTTGTCAGCGGTGGGAGCTCAGGAAACTGTGACAGAGAAGAGAAAAAATGCTGCACGTGTGTGTGCCAGTTTTCAGCAGAATCTGCTTTCATCAGCAGCGTGCCTAAGGCTTTCAGCACATGGTCTTTCACTAACTTTTTTCACCTGAGATAGCAGAGACCCTGATAAATGGTACAGAGGTGCTAAGGCATTGCATGGTGGGACCAGTTTGCATGGCTGACAACCCTGAGTCCTTCCAAACCCAGAGCTAGGCAGTGCTCCCTGCTCACCATGCCAGTGGAGATGTCCAGGTCCAGGGCACCCTCCTTCTGCAGGACAGACAGCACCAAGCTGAGGAAGTTCACAGAGAGGCCCAGCTGGGAGGAGCTGGTGTCCGCCATTGGTGGCAGGGTCGGCATGGGGACCCATGGTGGTGTGGGGACGGTTTCTGGCTTTCCCAGCGGAGAGTCCACCAGGCCTCCTGCCACTTGCCCGACGACAGTCTGGAGTTACAGGGGAAGGAAGCACAGGCCAACACGTTTGCAATATTTGCCGTTACAGTTAACTTCATGTTCCTTCAGTGTGAAATCGCTGCATGCACGCCCACACCAAGTCAGGCCCCGTGACACTTCCTTCTCCAGAAGTTCATGAAACGCAAACCCCGCTGTGCTCTTCTGTGGCAGCGGCAGCAGCAAGAGCAGGGCGCAGCGCCAGGGTGTTCCCAAGCTTTTCACAGCACCCTTGAAGCCTGCTGCTCAGGTGTAGGTGGCCTCAGGGACAGCCCCAGGAGACCTTCGCAAACCCAAATGAAATAGCACAACCCTTGTACACAGATGGAAGAAGATGCAGGACTTACGTTCAAGTCTACCTCAAGGAACTGGCCGGTGACCAGGGGAAGGCTGGACACGGTGTACTGGATACTGCCCAGCAAACCCAGGGGCACCAGTGCTGGGGGGAGAGGAAGGGACTCAGTGATTCCCCGCTGGACTCGGGTGCAAATGCCCCCTCTCCTGCCTGGCAGCTCTTTTTCTTTCCAGAGGAGCCCTGGCTCACAGGTGGACTCAGGGCAGCTACTTGGCTCCAGCTCTGAGTGCTCTGTGCTGAGTGGTAAAGCTGCAGGAGACTTTCTTTCCCTAACAAGCAGCACGTGCCACTGCTGCAAGTGGAGGGGACAGCTCACCCCATCAATGCCACCCTCATGCACCCAGGGGTCCTTCTGTCCGTGATTAGAGATGGAGACAGGGGAGGTGTGGGCACGCTGGGGCACTGCTCCCTGGCTGCTGCCTGGGGGCGACAGGGTCCAGGCAGGGAGCTGCTGGGGGCTCACTGCTCCCTGCTCGGCGCAGACCTGGGGTCTGTGGGGTGCAGCAGGGGGCTTTGCTCTTCCTGCCTGGGGTGCAGCAGGAGGTATAACGTCACAGTCCTCAGACGGCCAGAGCAAAGGGGGAAGGCAGGAGAGGCATGGGACCCACCAAGTACTTACAGTTCACAAGACCCAGCTTGTCATTGACAAGTCCCAGGGCGACGTCGACCACCGGGCAGAGCTGCAAGAGTCAGGGTAGGACAGTGAATAACCCGCGTTCAGAGCCGGACAAGGGCATGCAGCCCAGCTCAGCTCTGCCGCGCTTTCCCTGGGAACGGGAGCACCGGGCGTGTGGGATGGCAGTCCCCGCTGGTGACTCCACGATGCTGCTGAGGCTGCACCAGCTCTGGATCTGGCCCTGGGCACCTTGCCCTTCATCAGAGAAGCAGGGTTAGGACTGGGTCCCAGGAGCCCATATGGGACAGCTGGAGAGACCTTGGCGCTTTCAGGAGGGAGGAGAGATGCGGTTAGCCCATAACACGATCCAGAGCATCGTTAGAAACTTCCAGGCACTTGGACATACCTATGCCAGGCTCACTGACCTTGCATTTGGAAGGAGGGAGCAGCTTCTCCCAAGCAGATGGAGACACAGCATGAGTCTCCTGCTAATCCCAAACCACTGAGTGGGTGGGTGGGTACAGTGGCCCTGGGACAGTGGCCGTGCTCCCACTCTGGGACAGGAACGATGCTGCAGGGAGCTCCACTGCAGCTTTTTGGACTTGTTGCTCCTTTCTGGGGTGGAGGTTTTTCCAACTTACCACATTAGGAAGAAGTCTGTTCAGGACACTTGCCAATAAATTATCCACAATTGGGAGCAGGCTGTGGAAAAATAAAGGAGCACCATGAGAAAAACCTGCTGCAAAGTAAATGAGTCTTGTTAAACAATTCCCTGTGAATAGCGTGGAGTGCAGACCTCCCAGAGCAAGGCAATTGCAGCAGCAAAGTGCATCATGTATGCTTGGATTTTGCATGAGATAAGTGTAATTTGCATCCCAACATAGCCAGTGGGAAATCTATTGCTGCCTTTTATCTACTAGTGCATAGTCTCCTTAAATGAGCAGAAACAACCTCAACCCAAGTGGATTCCATGATTTACATACCACATGCTTACGTCTTAGAAGACCCCGTGCAATGTCAGTTAAAATGACCTGTGAATGCGGCACACAGGACAGAAATGTTCCTCCAGGACCTCTGTGGAGTTGTGCAGCCCTCTGGGACAACACGTCCATTTGCTGTGGCTGCGCAAGGGGCACACAGAGACCACCACCAGCAGCAGCCCTTTGCTCAGCCCCATGACGTGGCTGGTGAGCGACTGTCGCCTGCAGGGATGGCGGCTGCCGGTGTGGCAGTCACCCGTGGGACTCAGACGTGCAATGGGCAATGCCCTCGTGCATTCACCGTTCTGCGGGCACGGGCTGGGGTCTGGCAAAGGCCGGTGGTGAGGTGGCTTACGCTGGCAGAGGAGGACACTTCCATCACTCACCCTCTCAGGAGTCTGACTTTAATGCCACCAAGGAGGGTATCACATTTTTCTGTCACCAGTTTGGGGTAGCCCGTGCCATCCATGGTTAGCCTGACCCTTGATGTGATGTTTGCTTCCACTGCGATGTCGAGCCAACCCAGGAGGCTGTGCAAGGGGAAGGGAGTGACCTTTAGAGGAGCAGCCTCTTCCTGGAGAACAGGAGCAGTGTTCCCCCCGGAGACACCCATCGTGGTGGTCCTTCCACCGGGCCTGGGGGCACGGCTGGCACTGCCACCAGCAGCACCAGCACCAGCCCAACCTACCTCTTGGCATTGAGGGCCACCCGGGTGTAGAGGTTGAGGTGGATGCCGACGCCAGGTAGGAGCCGCAGGGACACCCTGGGGAGCGTCAGCTCCACGATCCTCAGACTGCAGGGACAGCAAGGGGGACACCACGAGTGATAGCTCTGAGCCCAGCACCCCACCACCCGGGCTCTGCCGCTCACACAAAGCCACTGCTCAAGGGGTGGGCGAGTCAGAAGCCGTTTAGACCAGAAATGGCAAAACCCACCAAGTATTCTCAGTTATTTTCCTGTTTTAGCTATTTTCCAGTTTTATCAGAAACTTTGTTCTAGTTTCCTCATTATTGCTTGTGCTTGTGCTTCTGCTTGGTGCTGGGCTTCAAATAAGAGTTAAAATGGGGCGGCTGCAAACAAGTGAGCATTGCTTTGGCAGCGGTGGCACTGGCTCCACAGGGCCAATCTATAGTTCAGTGCACCCTCTATGGGCAAGTGCCTTTCAGTTATTGTTTCCTTTAACTTTCCTTGGGTAGCTCAAGAAGCTCTTTTGCAGCCAGCAAGGCAAACCTGGTGGGACTGCCAGGCAGCATTTGCCTCCAAGCATCAGCTCCAAACCAGATCTGATCACCTACTGAAGTGTCACCATTGCTCCCCACAAACAGCTCTGAGGTTGCCCCCCATGCAAGGAACCCGGATAGTGCTGTCCTTACCCAGTGAGCCCCTGGACCGTGCTGAGCAAGCCGCCTTCCCCAAGGACGCCGAGCAGGCCACCACCTCCCAGCAGCTCTCCGTTGCCCAGAAGCCCTCCTCTGCCAAGAAGGCCACCGGGGCCACCGGGGATCCCTGCTGTGCCGAGGAGACCTCTGTCACCAAGCAGACCTCCTTGTCCCAGTGCTTCTCCAGCAATCCCCATGGGAATGTCACCCCTGGGGACGTTGCCACCAGCTGCTGGCCAGCCTCTGGGAGAGTTTCTCTGGCTCACCCCATAAGCACCTCCACCACTCCCTCCACCCAGCAAACCACTGCCTGTATTGCCCCTTCCACCAAGCAGACCACTAGTCAGCCCCCCCAGCAGCCCTCCACCACCACCACCCAGCAAACCACCAGTAATACCACCAAGCAGACCACCACCACCACCAAGGAGATCTCCTCCGAGGCCACCCAACAGGTCTTCACTTCCATCTGTGCTGGGACGTCCACTCCCGAGTGGCACCTCTCCGAGGGCACCTTGAAGGGCATTGCCTTGCCTGAGGGAGCCTGTAAAAGCTGAAACATCACCCACCGTCAGCCTGCGAGGCAGAGCCGCCTCCCCGGCCACAGCTGTAGCCTTTGAGCAGGGACCAGCAGGCAGCTGCCAGCTCCCTGCCCACACCATTACTCGCTGTGCTCCTCAAGCATGGGTTGTCGAGGGGTTTGTGCTCCCGTTACCATCGCTGCCTATCCCAGTCCCTAACTATCTGCTGTCAGGTTTTTTTCCATATATGATGCAAGAGAAAAAGGGCTTTGGGGTCCAGGACAGGAGGCACCATGTTAAGAGCTGTGTAAAGAAGCTTGGGGGAATTTATCTGCAGCTGCACTGGCAAGACAGCAAACGGCATGGCACAGTTGCAGGGGTTGGGCACTGATAAATCTTAAATGTGAGATAACTGAGGTGCCGCATGGCTTGCACCTCCTGAGTGGTGGCTCGCACCTCCTGAGAGGTGCACGCTGCCAGGAGGAGCAATCTCCGACATGAGCAATGTGTGTCTCCTCTTAGGAGCCTGGCCAGTTGAAATTTTAATTACAAAAAAATTACTCCAGGTTCAGTTTGGAGGGGGAGGTTTGCATGCAAGCCTCATGCTCTTCCCCTTCCATGTCCAATTCCCCTCCCTTCCCCAGCGGATTGGGCTGTGCTGGTACCACGGCGTCAACCCCCAAGGGCTGGTTCCTGTTTCCCAGGGTCCCACTAAGAGGATGCAGAGCAACTCACCATCGCTTAAAACACCTTTATGGAGCCTGAGGATGGCATCTTTTGGCTGGCTTAGCGACGGGGTCAGCAGGGCATACAAGAGGACGATGCCCAGAGCCGGCGGCATGATGTCTTCTGCTTGGCTGGGACCACTGTAGGTGCTGGCAGGACCTGGAGAAGGACTACGGGAAAAGAGTGGGAATAGGCTGGGTGACCCCCTGGAGATGAAGGGGAGTCAGATATTTTGAGCTGGGTGAAAAGTTTTCAGTGGCTAGAAAACATGAGCTTTAGGAAGACCAAAACTGTTCACGAGTTAGGGCCACACTCAGCAAATAGATCCGGACACACACAAACGGGGGTGAAGAGGGAGGGCATCCGCACGCACATCTGCAGGGAGTTTTTCAAGCCAGCTTCTGCTCAAGCCCAGTGCCTGTTTGCTTATTCCTGTTTACGGGCACCCCGGGCAACCTGCTCCTTTCCATCCCTGGTCGCCGTGACATAGTTTTAAACCTACAGTATGAAATTGTTACTCATAACCTATAGACTACACTGACCTCCCCTCACTAATAACTGCCCGGTGAGTGGGCATGCAAATTAATGCTGCAATTATATAAGCAACTCACATTTGGAACAAAGCCTCTCTTTTTAAAATGGCATGTTTTAACCTTACAACTATAAAAATAATAATAAACTTAGGAGCATATTGCAACACAAAAACTGCCTATCTTTTGTGTCAAATGAATGTTTTCTTCTCAGAGAAGTGTTTTCATTTTACTATAGCAACCTTCTTTTCTGATTTTTTCAGGCTAGTCACTAAATATAAACTAGAATTACTTCCTTGCATTTCTACCATTATTGGTATTTTTCCCATGTTTTTTTCTTGCTCACCGGAGTATAGAGTAAGGCCCACAGATGAAATGGTGGCTCTGTCCTCCCAAACTTACAACACCCTGTACAACTATTTTGATGGTATTTACCTGGTCTTATCCTGAATTTCAGAGCCTGGCTTTGGTCTTCAGTGCTCAGCTCTTGGTCAAGGGAAGACCTTACAGCTGTCCATAGGCACCTCTGCTTCCAACATGTAGGAACAGTGGGTCCTTATATAGCAAAGCTGATGCAGAAAAAGTGGAAAGATGCCTAAAATGTAAAGGCTGGGCAAGTGGATTGAGCCTATAAAGCAGCATTTGTGGTTTTAATATATTCCAATATAAATAAAGATTTGTAAAACAGGGAAAAGCATTGAGCAACAGGTTATTGGATGCCCAGTTATCAGCCAGCGCTGTTACCCAAGAGCCCAGAGCTAATGCAAAGGAGGAGCCTGAGACTCTGCGGGCTGCAGCACGTGAAGCTGCCACTCACCCCGAAAGAGCCGTGCTGGAAAATCAGCTTATTCCGGATAAATCCCCACTAACGCCTGCACTCAGGCTGTCACACACAAATTACTGTATTGGGGTAATTTTTCAAGTTTCTAGCAAGCGTGTGGGGAGGCTCCATAAAAGCACCAGAAGATTCTTATCTCCTTTTACACTTGATCTGGGAAGTGGTTCCTGAGGATCATCCCACCCGTCCCCGCAGCCGCCAGCCGCTTCCTGGCAGACAGTATTGCCACAGCCTCAGAAAAGCCCCTGTGCGGCGGGACACACCGCTCCATGCAGCTCCAGACCACAAGGGCGCTTTTGTCCTGGTGTCCTCAACACTGAATACCTTTGTGAGATAAAATGTGCAGCTAACAACCCAGTGCATCTTACACAATAAGGGGATAGCATGCTCCTAAACAAAGCAGTAGGGAGGCTTGAGCTCAGTTTATCTGTGCCTGGGTCCATGCAGAGCCTCGTACAACTAGCTCTGTCGGGCCCCATGCGGGACATGCTGCAAACCGGCCCCTGGCAAGGAGCTCTCCCCCCTGCAGCGGCTGCGATGAGAGCTTCAAACGAGTCGGACACACCAGCAAGCACTTTGCTAAATCTGCAGTGTTGCTGCACTGCGAGCACCTCCTCTGCCCCGTCAGTCTGGCACCAGCAGCACCCAGCACTGCTCCAGCCGGGCAGGGCATGGGCCGCAGCAGGGCACCCATGTGCACCAAACCCCAGCTCCCGTGTGAGGCTGAGCTTCAAAAACACTTTCTGTAAGGTACCAGCTTGCTCCGTATAGGTACAGCCTCCTCCTGAGCTGCACTACCTGTCCGTGGGCCACGTGGCGTAGGGACACGGCCAGAAATCCATGTCAAATAAACATTTAGAGATAGAAATGCTGAGGCAGTGAAAAATTTTATTGAAAGAGCAGTATGTGAGCAACCTTTATGCCTAAAGAAGAGTTCTGCTTCCCAACTATGGATGTTAAAACTGGCCACAGAAAACCCTAACATCCACCAGCCAAACAGCTTTCCCTGCCCCTATACCAGGCTACACCAGGACCGACCCACCAGAGACAGTCGCCTGTCACCCTTGGGCCATGGCGATAACACAGGGCAGTGCTCAAGGGACAATGAAGACGGAGACAGCAGAGATGAGAAGGGCTCTGGGGCTCATGGCATGTTGCCTGCCTCAGATGGTGAGCGGGGTCAAGGGTTCTCCTGAGCAGGAACTTTTTAGAGTGGTCTGGTCAGGAAAGTCATCTGCCTGGAAGAAGCAGCACAAAAACTATTCAGTTTTCTCATTCGGACTTTCACCAGCTTTTCCCTCTATCCCAGGTGGGTCCATGCAGGCAGAGGGACCCCCTGGAAACCAGGAGCAGTGCATGGGAGATGGGCTGGCTAGGCTGGTGTGGGGCTCATCCCTGGCTCCCTGGGAAAGCAGCGCTGTGGGAAATGTGATCCTTACGTCAGTGAAGTCAACCGTGGCGTTCCCGAGGCTGGCATTGAGAATGTTGGGCAGCGGGACCGATACGCGCAAGGTGTCTGCAAAAGCAAGTGAAAGCATCTCATCGTGGGGAAACCCCAAATGCAGGCAGCGAGGGGAGGAGGAGAGCACCAAATCTGGCTGAGTTTGAGAGAAGTGTGGACCCACACCCTGGCCGTACCGTTAATGGCAGGTACGTATGCAGCCGCAAGGACTTGCTTGAGCCATCCTGCAAGCGGGGAGACCTGCAGGGGAAGAAGACACGTGTCCGTATCAGAAGGAGAGAGCAATGGTTATTGGGATGAAAATGGCAATGTCAGGGTTATCAATTAAGTTCTGTCACTGCAGCATGCTCAGAGCTATGAAGCACAAAGGCTATGAAGCTTCCTTCAGAGACAATCTTCCAGGGCTGAGGGTGGGGGGATACACAGGGATACGCTCTTTGAGTAATTTCTTCTTGATTATTCCTCCCCTCTTCCCAGCACCCCCAGCGCGCTGCCAAGTGAACACAGCAGTGCCATTGCTATAGGGCGTAGGAAGTCGACAAGGCAGACGACTATTGGCCTCTGCCAAGAGAAGAAGAAGCATGAAGACTGAAGAAGAGTTGGCATTTTGGTTCTCCTTCCCTACACAGAGCCTCTGGCCATCACATCGCTCGCTGCAGCGCCTCAATCCAAAGCAGCGTGCACTTACACTGAGAGGGTTGAGTCTCAGGGGTGCCCGTGTCAGGTTGATGCTACAAAAGATAAAAACAAGGCAGAGTCGGGGTGCATCGGCTGCAGCCCTCCTCCAGCTTTCCAAATGCTGTTCATCCCCTTCCTTGGTCCAGAATTTGTCTCACCCACATAAAGACAGAAGGATTTTGAGAATAGGGCAACTTTTTAAAAAAACACTCTCATCATTTCAGACATTCACTCGGTCTTAAGCTGTGGCTGGGAGGAGGCAGGAAAGCTCTGGCAGCCCTTTACATCTCTGCTATGCCTACATCGCACTCCCTGATCGCTGCCACCAGCCCCATCGTGTCAGGCTCCTGGGATCACCCCCAGGCAGAGCCCCCTCCCTGCCTGCAGCGACCGCAAAGCTCAGCTTTACCTGTCGAGAGCCAGGGAGGTTTGCAGTTTGCCATTGGAGACAAAGGGAATGATGTTCAGAACAATGTCCTGAAATTGGAACAATGGAAAAAATGAAGTTAGTTCCCTGCCTAGCACCAAAGACTGAAAAGAAAACCCAGAGTATTTGTGAATAACCCATTCCAAGAAAAAACACCTGTCTGTGCCTAGAAATTGCATTTTTTTGATGGATGGCATCATGTATCTCTCTCCCCAGGGTTCACCCTTCCTGTCTTTATTTCGTATTACTCCCTAAACATTTCACTTGTGCTTGGTTATGAGCATTTTAAAAGGAATGGGCACCACCACTTTTAAGATGTACTGAATTCAAAAGTACAAGTACCACACAGCTAAGGGCCGGACAAGCCAAGTGGATGCCAGAGGACAGCCAGGCTCACCCCTCGCCCTGTTTCAGGGGTGTCGTCTCCCGGGAGCGCACTCACCGTGTCGAGGGAGAAGAGGGGCTGCTGGGAGGACTGCAGGGAGGGACTGAAGACGTCAATGGAGGCTTTGAGGGTGACGGTGGCTCTTCTGCCGCTCACAGCCACCACCGGCTCATTGGCCACCCACACGCGCAGCTCCAGTGGCAGAGAGCCGGGGAGGAACTTGGTGAGCTGCACGGGGCAGGGGAAGGTCAGGGCAAGGGGGTCTCTGCATGGCCAGGGCGGGTGGTGGGGTTGGAGATCAATGCACATGAAAGAGGTGGCTGACCTGGGGGATGAGCGGGAGAAGGGCAGACGTGGACAGCAAGACGCTATCGGGCACCTGTGGGAACCGCACCAGTGGCGTCGTCGGCTGGGAGGGGTTGTGCAAAGCCCACTCAGGGCTTCGCTGGACCCCACAAACAAATACAAGCACGTGGTGGCCAGCGCCTTTGGGTCACCCAGGAGTGACCAGGACCCCGACCTGGCCCCGGAGAGGGGTGTCACAACCCACCATCGAGTCGGTGATGCTGAGGTTGAAGGCTTCCTGCCCCTGGACCGGCTCCAGCAGGACGCTGAGGGCATGCTGGGGGAGGCTGAGCCGCGGCGGGTGGTTGCTGGACAGCAGCAGGGTGGCAGTGAGCGGAGGTCCCTGCGTGGAGGCCACCATGCCGCCCTCCGCGTCCCCGACCAGGAGCTGCAGGGGACAGAGCAGGGGAGGGACATTGGCAGGGCTCAGAGGGCTGTGGTCGCACCAGGCACCCTGCCCACCTGCCGACCTCGCAGAGGGGCTCACGTGGGGTTAATTGCCGTTTTAATGAACAAACGGCTGCTTGAGACTGTTCTAGCACAGACAGTGGTTGCATTTGCTGCAGCTTTCCCTTTAAAACAGTCTCCCTTTAAGACACATATCCCCATCAGTAAGACACATTGTCAATATTTTTGGCCTGATCACGGTCCCTGTTAATTACATACGAAACTTTTACAAACCACTTATAAATGGAACCTGCTTGTGAATGGTGACCACTGCTCCTGTATGAAATTAAGCTTTTCCAATTAACAACTATGAGGGTGCTATAATTATACTTAATTAAGCAGTGTCAAGCCAATCTGGCTCATGCTACCTTCAAGGATTAGCAAGTCAAAAATAAGATAGAGACCCAGGGGTGGCATTAGCATGGACATGGCTGGACCACACTCATCAGCATCTTCCAGTGAATGTTTTCCTGAAGACAGCTGGAATAAGAGGAGCCTTCGACAAATAGCCACCACATTCAGATGAATTACCCAAATTCACTAATTCAAAGGTTCTGGGGCCAGGGGAAGCGGTGGCACTTACGTTCAGATCCATTTGGATAGCATCGCCACTGATGATGGAAAAGGGGGGCAGATCTCCCAGAGCCCCGAGCGGGAGTAAGGCTGTAGGACACAGGGAGGAAAGCTTTTAAGCTGCAATGAGAGGGAGATGCTCCCAAATCCCGTGGTCCCAAGAGATATACGGAACCAACGGCAGCTCCTGCTCACAGCGTTCCCAGCTGGACAAGCCTCTAGAAATCACTATTTTGCAGCAAAAATGTTGTTTCTAAAAGCAATGGTTCCTGAAATAGCTTTCTCTAGGAAAAGTTGTCTGCTGCTGCTCTGGGGCAAGGGAAATTGAATGTTGTGCTTGAGCTGAGAGTTGTGCTTTTAGGAAGAAGATAAAATATTTGTATTTACCCAATGTAAAAAAAACCAACCAACCCTAGGTGCAGGGGTCATACAGGAGCAGAGGAAAAGGAGAGTGCCAGCACTTACGGGTCCCGGAGCCATGCAGCGAGCTCACCATGTTGACAATGTTGCACCCCTGGGGAGGCAGAGGAAGTTAGAGTCCTGGGACCCGCAGCACCAGTGGATGTACATTGCATTAACACAAATTAAAATCTGACTCTACTCTTGGGCAGGAGCCGCTGCCCGGCAGGCTTCGGTGGGATGTCCCGTTACTGCAGCGCTCAGCATTAGGCGGGCGAGCTGCCCCTCTAAGCCGGGGTGGGCTTCACTTCCCGGGCAAGACTTGCTCACTGCGACCACTAAACCAGCACGTCTCAGAAACGCGTTTGCCGCAGAGCCTGGCACAGGCGATGGTGCCGGCGAGGTGCCAGTCCCCGCTGGCAGGGAGCACGGGCTGGCCAACCTGGCTGAGCCCACAGCTGTGCAAACAGCTGTGTCCATGGGGGCAGCCTGGTGCCTGCCTGCCCTGCCCGCGCTGCCTGCCCTGCCCGCGCGGCCTGCCCGCCCAGCACTGTGCTGATGGCTTGCGTGAAGTTTGCTTGGCAGACTTACCACCTCACTCAGGGCATCACTAAGGAAGAGTTTTAAAGGCTGATCCAGAAGTGGCACTTGGGGTCTGGGTAACAGAAAAATAGAAAAACAGAAAAATGACATAGATTAATGGCTGAAAAATAAAAGTATTTCACACAGGAGAAGTATGAGGGCTCGCTTGCAGTCTACTGGGCCATATTCAGTGCCAAAATGTGACCAAAACCAAGCTCTCTGAATCCAGACTGGTGCTAGGTTCCCAGCACAACACAGAGATATTCTTTCTTGAGCCCAAATTTTAAAAGAAAGGTTGGCAGTTCCCCTCTGAGGCTGGCATCCAGGTACTTCAGCCTCCAAGTCATCAGGCACAAAAGCACTGCCTTTGATGGCAAACACCGCCAAGGTTTCCCACTGCCACAGAGGCCACGTGCTGGCCATGAGCAGCCTGCTCACATGGATACCGACCTCAACCAACCTCACACTGATGCCTACCTCAAAGAGATGTTTATGTCAACAGTTTTGCAGTCCTTATTGTTCTGGGGAGCTGCCCAATTGTCCCGGACCAGCAAGACGACATCTGCTTCCACCTGCACGCAGAACAACCTGCCCAGCGCACTGCATGGGGGAAATGCAGCACACAGTTCAAGAAATTTGCTGGCCATCTACTTTCCAAAGAAATGGTGACCCACGAGCTGTGCCCCTGACAGACATGCTGTACCTCGTGCTCTCAACCAGCAGCTGGGTTTTGAAGCCCACCTGGTGCTCAAAGCTTGGCAGGGAGCGCAGACTTATTTTGGGGAGGGTGTTGCTCACAATTTTCAGCCTGGATGGTTGAAACAAGGAAAAGGCAGTGAGTAGCATATTTGTACAGCAGATGCCCTGTCCCCTCAGCCCGTAGTGCTGTGGGCGATTGCAGAGCTGCAGTCTCAGGGTCCTCTCTGCCCTGGGTCAGCAGGGATCCCTACCATCCAGAAGCAGCTTGCAGCACATACAAGGCACGCTTGCATGGCAGGCACATACAGAAACCCCCAACAGCTGAACCCTTGTTTATGAACCTGCCCCAGGACAGGAAAGAGGGGGCTCCATGTGTTCAGCCAGCAGGCTCCAGACCAGAGCCTCCCTTCCCCAGAGTGGCCCAGACACACCAAGGGCTGCTCAGGGACACCCATCTCCCACACTCACTCACCCTGTGAGTTTTCCACTTTTGTCATGAAGATTGCCAGCGAGACCATCTTTGCCAATAAGAACAGCAAGGACAGCATCAATGAGATCATCAACAAGACCATGTTCACCAAGAAGACTGCCAACAACACTATCTTCACCAAGGAGCATGCCAACAACACCATCTTCACCAGGAAGACTGCCAACAGCACCATGTTCCCCAAGGAGACTGCCAACAGCACCATGTTCCCCAAGGAGACTGCCAACAGCACCACGTTCCCCAAGGAGACTGCCAACAGCACCACGTTCCCCAAGGAGCTTGCCAACAGCACCAAGTTCCCCAAGGAGCTTGCCAACAGCACCA
>VZTL01039201.1:16709-29136 GCA_013400535.1 Scopus umbretta
CTGCCAACAGCACCACGTTCCCCAAGGAGCGTGCCAACAGCACCATGTTCCCCAAGGAGCTTGCCAACAGCACCATGTTCCCCAGGGAGCCTGCCAACAGCACCATCTTTTTCAAGGAGACCGCTGGGCAGACTGCTGCCAAAGAGACCACCCTGAAACTTCTGGAGGTCAGGTTTGGCTGGTGAATGTGTGATATCTGAAAAAAAAAGGATGAGAGGTCACTGTGAGCTATGTGGACTCAGCATAAAAGCATGCTGTGTCAGCCTGGCTGTTCCTTCCCCTCCACCGTCCCTCCACTTTAGGGTGGTGACACCAGCCAGTGTAAAGTATCTGAAGTGCTGTCTCCAAAGTGCTTTATAAATGCAATTTATTAGTATTGCCACTACTGCTGAATGGATCTGGACCAGCTTCTGATTTTCTGAGCATGGTCAGGAGACAGGAAGAGTAGAACTGGTCTCAAAAAAAAGATAAATCCTGTCTTTTCCATACACTTACCATCTCCATCAGCTTTGCCAACGAAGGACATGATTCCAAGTCCTTGTGAAGGGGTCAGCAGGATGCAGAGCAGGAAAACAGCCCAGAACACGGACATCTTTGGTCCCGATAACTGTGGAAAGTGATTGCCATTAGTGCAATGCTGGGACAATGAGCGCAAGCCAGTGGAGGGAGGAAGGAGGAGGATGGAGGAAAGAAAAAGGAGGAACGCCTGTCAGGGAAGACAAAATCAGAGGCGAAGTTGCTGGCACCTCTCCCACCTCCTCACCACACTGGTGGGCACAGTAAAACTCCTGATGGCACTTTCCTGCAGGAGGAACCAGAACTTCAACAACAGTTGCTCCAAAGACCGACCGTCACAGCAGCCAAGTGAAAAGCAAGTGGTTGTTCGGTTGCTCCTGCTTTAATCCCTCAGCACTGGTGAGCAATGTTGGTGACTGATCTGGACAATCAGGGCCACATCTGTTCTGGGTGGGAATTTCTCCGAGAAACAGATCCTGTTTCCCATGTGGTGGGAAAACAGGATGTTTCTGACAACACAATCATTTCTAGTCATGGAAAGAAAAGCAATGGCATCTACACAGGACAAATGCACCAGCATATCTAGTAAGGAGAGAATCTCCTCGTTTGAATATCATGATCTTTGCACAAACACCTGAGGCTTCTCTCTGCATAAAAACACCTTTTGCTAGAATTGTAAGAAGGAGAAAATAATTTTGCAAGTTTCAGTCTCATTGAAATATTTCTGTGGGACCTACAATTTGAAGTAGCTTTTTTTTTTAAAGAACCATAATGAACTTCATTGCCCCAAATCTATTTAAATGTAAATAGCACATCAAAAAGGGACCAAAACAAGCATGAGAGGTCTAATTCACCTTAGGTAAAAATCTATCTCAGATAACAGAGTTATACCAAAAACAATTTAAGTGATAATTGTTTATAAAACCCATGAAATATCCTTTCTTCTTCAAGGACTGCAAATACAATGAACATGCAAGTCTGTTCTTGAGAAACTCATAGTGAAAGCTGCCACACATTTTACTTGTTGGAGCATAATTCAGGCAAGCAGCAGGCAAGAATAACAATTTTTGTTAAAAAGCCAATACTCCTAAATGAACATTAAGCGTTCTCCTTTGGGAAGCATTCAGTTTTGCAGAAGCAGAAGCTAAGAGTGCACTTTTTGAGGAATATGTTTGCTCTTACCTGACCAAGCTTTTCCATGTGAGGGTCTTTCTAGCCAATGTCTCTGTCTTCTGAAGATGACCTGCATCAAGCATCCTCATATATAGAGCTTTACAGCAGGAAAGAGGCAAGAGATGTCATCTAGGACATCTAGAATAATTGGTGGGGAGCAAAGCAAACAGTGTATGGTTTCTGGCGACTTCCACTGCAAATATTTCCCTAGAGATGTTAGGAGTTAGGTAAATCATTGGGCAATGACCTGTAGGTGCAGAGGCAGACTCAGCCAGCTCTGGGTGGCAGTCCACACACCACCGCCTGGTTTAGTACATCATCAGCAGCATTTCGGGCTTGCTCTCGTGTCAAGGTACGGACATGGTTGAAGAATCATGCCCTGACAAAATAGGGTTTTTTCAAATAAAATTGAGGTTTTGACTGAAAAATGTGTCAAAACACTGGCTATCCCTTGCTGTTAAATACTTCTACAGTTCTTGATGCTGCAATACTGAGCACTTTGCCCTTGCATTAAGCCCATGTAGTGGGGATGTGCCATGCTTTATGGGTGATAAATGAAGGACCAGGCAGCACCTTTTTCAATGTAAAGACAGACTGTGGAGATAGTAAACAGAGCTGGGTATTCACCACCCAGGCCAGCAGGACATGCCCAGCATTCCCATCCTGACATGCCTACAGACTGTGGCCTTACCCAACATTTTACCAAAGCCAACAGCACCTGTCCAGTGATGTGGATGGCACATAATCCAATTGATAATTGAGGAAAAAGAGATATTGAACTGGGAAAAAAAAGTGACACCATGATAATGTGTATTGATCGGGTGTCATGGATTTATGGATACCCTGACCTGACAGACTCTTTGGAGAGACACTATCTGATTCAGAAATGCTGCACTAGTCTAACTGGCATGCCATTATTTCCAGGTTCCTCACCTCTGCCTCAGAGCACTCCAGGAGGACTGAAGATGGGATGCCCTGTCATGGGCAGATACCATTGACAGGATGATACCATTGACCACGAAGCCAGGGAGCTAGGCTAGCGCTTGTCAGTTCTGGATCATTTTGAAGTCCTGGAGGGACTGTTGATCCCAGTGTGTGCATATCAAGACAGGTGGCCTCCCTGCCACACCACCCCGTGCAACAAATGTGCTGCAACTGCCTGGAGTCTTCTGCCTCCCCATCACAGTTCTGTACAGGCCCCTGCCCTCTCAGATTTCTGGACAGGTTTTTTTCATGCCGAAAAATTGTGCCCCACCTGGTCCACCATGGCTCATTTACTGCCAGATAATTTACTGCTACAGGCAGGAGAAAAGGAGAAAAATTTCTGCTGAGCCAACAGGTCATGTGCACCCGCAGCCGTGCTGGCTCTTCCCCTTTTGCCCTGTCCTGGTCCTGATCACCGGCACTGCATGGGTACATGAAGCTGCTGCCTCAAGCTGCACCAGAGCAGCAGCAACTTGGGGCAAGAAAAAGAAATGTAGACCAAATGCAGCCCCCTTGTGCAGATCATGGCCCGGCGTGCACAGTGAAGACTGTCTGTGGTGGAAGGGAGGGCACATTGGCCAAAGGGGATGGCGTGAACTCTTTGCGCCCCTGATGTGCTCTTCAGTGGCAGGGGTGGATGAGCTGCTTCTTAGCTCTGAAGAATAATAGTCCAGAAAATGCTTGTTCAGCATTAATACTTTCTGCAAACTTGGAAATCAGAATTTCCAGCAGATTAGCCAGTTTTTGTCACACAATAATTCCGGTTTTAAAATTATCCTAGCTAAGGGCCAAGGAAGGGATGGCAAAGGTGCCAAGGTATTTAAGGAGTTGTCACTCTCCTTGCAACCTGATCAGCCAGGCACCTCGGGAGCACAAAGCCTTGCTGTCACAGCTCGATTGTGACATTTGATAAGGTGGAAGAGAGTGTTAACAAGATGGTATTATGTTATCATCCCTCCTGAATCACTTTATACTTTGAGCAATCACTATACAAAACCTGAATTACCATAAAGACAGACCTGATAATGGTCAGCACACAGTAAAGGGGCATTTTGGCACTGCAGAGAATAGCTTCTGAGCAGTGACCTTTCAGGCATGACAGTAACTTGGCCTCTCACCAGCCGTTGCTGAATGCAGAGGTCTCTGACAATTAAATATTTTGGATAAACCGAAGCAGATTCCCATAAAGAGAACGATATTGTGAGGTCCAGGTCTTGCTAAAGCAACTTTTGAAGCCACAAGAACACAAAGCCAAATCACTGCGTGAGGACAGAAATGCAGAGTAAACCAGAATGGACTCAGTGAAAGGGAGAAGAATAAGACTGATGTGAACAGACACTGCTCTGATGCTCAGGTCACCTGGAAACTGAGACCTAAGGGCAGGCAGTAAGAGGTACGTACCCCCAAGAATCATTAGAGATCTTGACATTAGTAAGAGGCCAGTAGGCTCTGGTCACGGCAGGCCAAGTGCAATGCATCAGCCCTGCTTGAAAAATGAGACGTTTCTGCTCTGCTGTCCCCTTGATGGCATCGTCAAGATGTGGCCCTTCTGCCCGAGGAAGCCATCTCTGCAGGGACCCCTGAGCCAGAGCAGTCTTGGTCTGCTCTTCCATTCCTCTGGGACCACTAACTGTCAGCAACTGGTACATCCGCCGCTGCTGTGAACAGGGTCTGTGAACAGCTCCAGGGACAATGCTGGTGCCTGCCCATGTCCAAAGGCTGCACCTCCACCAAGTGCCCCAGGGCATCAACTACCAGTTATGTGACAGTGCAGCTTGACAACGTGGTTAAGTGTTTCATGAAAAATTAACTAATGCCCCCTGAGATTTCCAGCCTTGATTTCTCCTAGGACAGCTGCATACAGATATTTTGATTAATTTTTTTTCTTCTTAAGGGAATTCAGACTCAAACTGTTTGATTGCTTATTAGCTAATGCAAGAACAATAAGGGAAATCTCTTTAAAAAATGTGCTTGGCATTGACAACATTTGCAGCAAAATGAAGAGAGAAGGCCCATAAACACCAGTCCTCAATGGGGAGCTGGTTTTATGGCTGCTTCCCTCATTGCTTAGGACTCCTGATGAGGACAATTCCTTACACGCGTTGCAGAACAAATGCCTGCTGGGTCTGGCAGCACACACAACAAAACAAATGGAGTTCTCAGAGCCTGCCTCACAGCGAGATTTTCTTGGGGACAATGTCTTAAAAACACAATGATCTTTTCAAAGATATCCTTAATTCTGCACCAGCTACCTGTCACCAGGAAAAAAATGTTCAAATCCTGTCGGCTCGATGAAATCAGGATCGAAGATGTTTATTGACTTACTAATGACAGGTAATTATCCAGCAATCAGTGAGCTATATGCTTGGGATCGATATCTGCAATGCAGATGATAAACCACGATGCTAGGCACTTCTGAAATATTAAAAAACACACGGAGATGTCTAAATGCCCGTCTCCAACTCATTCCGAGCAGTCCTAATCCCCCCGCCACCAACTGCAGACACGCTCCCCTCCTCTCGCACCACACGCACCCCAGGAGCGGAGGGGTGCCCTCCATGCACCACCCTCCTGCTGGAGATGTGGGTGCTGCACCCCAATGTCAGCCCACGCTGCTGCCTGCTGCCTGCTAATGCACATGCTATTTCGATTGCAAAAGTGATTTATCTAGGCACCAGTCCTTTCCAGAAGTACAACCTCTGCCCAGACATGCCCAGCTGGCTTCGCTAGATGCACGGCAGGCCAGAGTCTCATCATGGGGTGATGGGGTCCTTTTTATTTCAGCTTGTGGATTCAAACTATTGAAACAACAAAAGGAAGAAACGCCCCAGGAACCCCTGCACCCTTGCTGCTCTCTCTCCCATCTGGTCCTCCTGGGTCTTCGCAGCAGTGGCAGGTTTCAGCCGTACCTCCCCATGCCTCAGGTCTCTGTGATGGGCACGTCCGGCACTAGAGCATTCTGCAGGTTTAAAAATAAAAAGCACACGGGTAGGATTTAGCAGTTGCTTCCGTGCTCAGATGTGATGGACAAATGGCGCTAGCTTCAGGAATAACCCAGGGTACAGCAAAACCACCATGCGAGTAAGTCCCTTGGTGCCAACCTCGAACCCGCCAACGTTTGCCCGCTGGTAGGTGATGCCCGGGAGGTTGGGCAGGGGGACGCCTCCACACAGCACCCCTGGAATGAGGGGCTGCTGCTGTCAGACGCGCTCCAGCTCTGGCAGGCGCTGCCAGCATCTCTGGCACTTCCCTCCCTGCCCACCCTCGCGCTGCCTGCCCACACCTGCCGAAGGTCCAGCAAGGGGTTTTGGGAATACTCAGAAGGAAAAATTGGCAGGGCTGGAATTCCTGGGTTTGTGCATGTTGGCACGAATAAAATTTCTGCTTTTGGCATACTTTCCGTACAAGTTAAGCAGGCAAACTGGTGTTCCAGGGAGGGGTTTTTTACTAACACTTCAGCTGTTTTCAGGCATGGTAAAGAGGGACATGTCGATCTTTGGAGAGTTCAGGAAGGCAAAGATCTTATGAAAACTGTTCCCAGCGGTTCATGGCAAGTGGTTTTGATTTTGAGGATGGGAACAATGTTCAAAGCGGCTTCAGAGGAGAAGCCTGCATCCTTTGCAGAGGATCTGTTCTGTGTGGGCTCTTCTGCCCGTGAAGGAGTGGGCATGCCAGAGCCCGGACCAGGAGGCATTGCCCTCCTTCCAGCTCCTACTGCAGACCCCACAGGTATAAAATGGCCAGCAAGCGATTTTCCTGGCAAAGTCACTCACAGTCTTAAGGGCAGGAAAAGTGTGCAAGGTCAGCCAGGCTAATGCCATTGCCAAAAAGAAGATAAGAACAGTCTATAGGAAAAGAAAGGAGAACTATTTTCCCCATGCAGATAGTGAATCCTCAGATGAAGGCATAGTCGTGCTTACCTGTTAATTAATGGCACGTAAGCCACATGAATAATATCTGCCAAAACTCTTTTCAGTGGAAGCTCCTGAAACACAAAGAAGTGGTGTAAACAGCCCGTCGCTCTGCGTGCCAGCAGCCACGTCTGCTGGGGTCTCCCCACCAATCCATCCAGCACCTTCTCCAATCACAGAAAAATTGCAAAAGTTCCCCTGAGCAGAATGGGAACATTTCAGAAATTCTGAATTTCCATGAAAACTGCCCCAGATGGGACTGTTCACAGCCCCAGCAGCACTCTGCTCTCTGCCCTTCAGTCAGTGCCGGGCAGCCAGGCACCCTCCTCACAGCCCAAAGCCCAGCCGAAGCCAGCCCAAATGTTATCCGCACGAGCCCCCGGGGCACTCGCCCTCCCATGCATCTCTACCCCAGCATCAGGATTAGAGGGGGATGAGGAGACTGAACATCCAGCACACACAGCCTCGGGGCAGCTCACCGCACACTCCCACCCCACCAGTGCTGCACCGGGGAGGGGTACTCATGGCCAAAACTCTCCCAGGAATGAAAACAATGCCTTATAAGCAGGGATCCCTTCCGGAGCATTCATGCCTGCAGGCAAATGGTTTTAGCAGCTGATTTGTCACACACATGGATCTGGCGTGAACATGGGTGTAGATTTCTTTAGTGGTATTTTAGGAAAATCTCAAGCTCGAATCACCCACCGTGTTGCTGCTGATGTCCAGGTTGAAGGATGCCTGCAGAGCAGAGAGCTCAGCACTCCAGAAATTTGCAGACAGGATAAGCTGGGTAGCAGTATCCTTCTTCAGTGGCAGAGAAACAAGAGATGGTTGGTCTACAGGAAGGTCAACCTCCTTTCCCTCCTTTTGGTGGAGAATGGTCTAAAAAGACTGGTAAAAAGAGCCATGTCAGAGACCACAGGTCCTTTTCCAGGATTTGCATCTGAACCAGGTACAAGGATGCTTTGTTCTGTAGTCTTGGCAATGAAACAGAGCAATTAACTCCATAGAAAACGATGAGCCAAGGAGGTGGTTAGGTGATATAACGCAACCAGCACATGCCTGCACCCCTCCCAAAGCCTCTGCTGCCCACAGCTGGGAAGGACAACACCTCTGAGCAAATGGATGTCAGAAATGTCACTGCTCCAAGACCCAGTGCCAGGCAGCAGCACTCACCTTCAAATCCTATTATTCTCTATTACAGTTTCACTCGTCACTGGCGAGGGGTTCAGCAAAGTGTACTGGAAAGTCCCAGCAGTCCCAAGAGGGATCTCGGCTGCGCGGAAGCAAAGAGGGATGCTTAACCAGCAGGTTCACACTCTGCGCTGCAGAAAATGCTCACCAGCACCAAACCACTGCTTCACCAGTGCCAAAACACTCGAGTACCATGTGCCATTTATGGCTTCAGTGGGCTTCTGCCTCCCTGCAAGCCTCTGAGGTGCCAGGCTCTCCCAAATCTGCACAGAGGAGGGAGTGGGTATTCGTGTGGCCCCCATTGGGATTTGTCCCCACCTGATCCTAGTCAGGGCTCAGCAAGTTGTCTATCCTCGGTGACCGAAGCGAAGAGAAGAAGATGGGTGTGATGGATGGATGGATGCCGACTTACAAGTCATGGTGATGAATTTTGAATTCACAAGTCTGAGCACTGCATCCATGACTGGACACAGCTGTAGGGCAAGAAGGAAGGTGTGAGAAAACCTTGCATGAAGGCTCTTGGTGGGAGTAGAGTTTTGTGGCTGCCAGACCAGTGCAGCTTCCACACTGAAGCACCAGGATCCTCCACTATTAATTACCCAGACAAGGGCTTGCCTCAGTTTTCTCTGTCCCTGGTTGAATTAGTTTATCCTAGAGTAAACCTGCCTTAAATTGAGTGAAGAACAGGGCCAGACCCCCCACAGATATCTGACTAAACCAGACTGACTTTATGGCACGTGTTAAGAAGCTGCAGGTCTGCTCCCTGGCAAGCCTTAGGAACAACGTGCTCAGCATCAGGATCTGCTCTGGCCAAGCAGCTCATCCCTAACCGCCGGGCTGGGACGAGGTGGCTTTAGGCAGTGACAGTGCTTTTGCTGCGGGTGTTGACTGCATAAAACCAGTAACTGCTTGAAATGCTCCCTTTTACCAGCCTGCAAGCTCCTTTTTGTGGCAAAAGTGTGAAACCTCCTACGGTGCAGTGAGAAGGAGGATATGATGCCCAGGAAACAAGGATGGGAAGAGGTTTGGATTTACCAGACCTAGCAAGACTTTCTGAAGGGTGCTGTCCAGAAACTTGCTCATGACTTAGGCAGCACACTGGGCAGAGGCAACACGTCAGCCGACACAGCCATTATGCACATAGCAATAATTATTTACTAAAGATCAAAAGGCAAGAAAGTCAAGCACTAAAGAAGCCTATCTGGTATGCATTAAGCCAAAATATGCCTAATGTCTAGTAAAAGATGTTTTCTTTCTTTACAAAGCTTTTCTCAAGAATGCCATCTTCTGGCTTTCAACAAAGCTGAAGGTTTCCCTGCCTAAAAGAAGCTCTGATATCCCAGGAGTACAGCGCCTAAATGAGGACTAATACAAAGATGAGCATCACATAGAATAACACAGACAGAGCTGGCCTAAATTTGTCCATAAAACATTACGGTTTTCTTAGTGGGAAAAAATGAACAGTGAAAAAAGTATGTGTGTTCTGTAGGAATCTGCACCTGGAGACCGAAAGATTTAACAATGCTGTTACCTACTTCTTAGGTATTATTAATATCAGCAAATTGTCAATGTTGTCCTTTGGGACTCACCTGCTGGGGCGGTTGGTTTGAACGTTAATGAAAGCGATGTGGCAGTGCCTGCAGCTGAACCAGGGGATGCCTGCCACAGCTGGCTGCTGGCCGTCAGGTTTGAAGCCAGAGTGATTTCCATGTTTCCTCCTATAAAGCTGCTCAGAGCAAAGCTCCCTGCAGGGCAAACCCCCAGGAGTGAGCCCACCCCAACCCCACCATCAGCCCTCTCCCATGGGTGCTGGTTCCCACTCACCTTTTCCCAGCAATGGTCATTTGGACCAAGATGACCATGAAGAGCCCCGGGTGCTATCACAGGGGGACGAAGATTTTTCACTTTTAGTCTGAGGAAGAAAACAGAGGAAAAGAGCTGGGAAAGAGGAGCCCGCAGAGGACCCAGGTCAGGCTGCTTACATCAAAGTCATGCATCACTGATATTGCCATGACCATCTTTATTCTTCCACTTCTTGTTTAAACTTTCTATTTAAAAACACTTTTAAATTTAGAAACGTGTTTCCTCCTAACAAAAAGACTGCACAGCTTAATGATGTAATTTGGAGAAAAAAAATGATTTGACGTTCAAAATGTCTCCATGCTTTTGCCCAGAACAAATCTGCAGGATGGAGGGCCAGCTCTGATCCCCCAGAAATTCTTGGGGTCCCTCAGGATATTATTGACAAAAGTCGGGTGCCCCTAGCTTTGAGAGCAAACCCCACCTGGTGCTGCAGAGCCGCTGCAGCAGTCCCCAGCCGGCGCTGAAGCAGGAGCCGACGCGCTTTGTTGCCTTTAAGTTATAGTTTCTCCATGTATTTGTGGACACAACCATGCAGAAAATCACCGGCTTTAATATCACACTTGTTAGCGGGGAGTGATTCGTTTCTGCCTCCAGGCTGACACTTCCCAACCTTCTGCTTTTATTTTCTCATTCCCAGGTTCAGGCTCGTGGTGTAATGCTGCTGATCATCACTCACCCCAAGATGCCTTTGATGGCTTTGGCGTTTGGCTTTTTTTTTTTTTTTTTGCTGCTTCCTCTGCCATTTTCTGCAGAACATCACTCTCATTCAGAGCAGAAGAGACCGCTGGAAGATTTGCGCAAGACAAGGAGTTTAGCACAAAATCCCCAGGGAAGAGCCTGTGCCAGAGGGTGAGGGGACTCAGCACCCTCCACCGTACCCTATCAAACATCACTATTAACATATTCCCGTCCCAACACACACGCGTGCCATCAGGATATTTCACATGCTGTAAATTTGGATTACCAGCAATCTTTGCCATCCCTGGGTAACGGTTGGAGCTCATAGGTGCTTGCTGCCCAGGCATTGCGATTTTAGACATGAGACACGGGGCACGTTTTCATTTCACCTTAACGTATGGCACACCGGTGAGACAACCCATGGGCCCGTGTCAGGGTGTCACAGCCGCGAGGTCCTGCTGGCAGCATCCCACGCGGGACATGCAGACTGCAAGGAAGCAGCTCCTGCTGTGCGTTAAGGGCAGCGCCTGGAGCCTGAGCAGCTGATGGCACTTGGTGGCTGGGGATGTGCTCAGGGATGCAGGACGTGCAGCAGCGAAAGATGGCTTCCCCGCTGCAACGCAGCTGGTGCACCGCTGCCCACTTGTCTGCACGGATGGACAGACTCATGTCCACGCACAGACACTAACAGGGTTGAGCACTTACCGAGGTCAGTTGTTCCAAGACTGATCCTGATGACAGCTCCTGGGCCATCAGCTCCTCCTGACCACACTAGCCAGCCACCAAGGAATCAAATGCACCAAATCCTTGACGTCTTGCAATCTGGTATGGCTGCTCACAGAGCTCCAGAGGTGGCAGAGGCTTACAGGAGTGTGTGGGCTTCAGTGGACAGAGAGAGACAATGAGCTGGACACCATTCCTAAACCTCACGTCAGGAGCTAGATGCTGCACTCACACTAGAGGAAAGCGAGTAGGGCTCCATGCAAGTCCGGCAGAGCTACACTAGCCAAAACACAGCCTGAATACGAGAAACACTGCCCAAAATTCCCATGTCTGAACACCCCAGAGCAGGCCCATCAGGACACGCCTGCATCATGCACTGCCCACCCCATGGTCAGTACCCAAGCAGGGGGCTAAACCTTCCTCTTCCACCAGCACCAGAGCTGCTCATGATGCCTAAAACCTGCTGCAGAGAAAGGGCTGGAGCTGCCTGAGGAAGCACATGGCCCACTGGGTCTCAAGGCCACCCTGAGCTCTGGCCCCAGGAGCAGCAGGAGAGCTCATGGCTGTTGGCCATGGCAGCGGCACAAGACACGACGAGCCTCTCCACTGGCTATGGACATGGTTCCACCAGTCTGCTCCAGCTTGGCCTCCCACTTCTCACTTGCACCGGAGTGAAATGACGTGAGCTGCTGCACCTCGCTGCGACAGGGACTCCTGCAGGGAAGGGCCCTGCCATCACCTCACCTGTTTTTTCTCTGGTGGAGAGTCCCCAGAGATTGTACAAGCAAGCTTGGCACTGATCTCTTGGAGAGAGGCAAAAAACAGCCTATATATAAATCATGACTCAGAAAGAGGAAAAACCAAAAGAATGAAAGGGCTGGATAATTACTGGGATGTAACCTAATCCCTGAGTGTTTCTGACATCTGCCAATACAAATAATTTCACTAATAAATTTGAAAGTCCGGGTAAGCCCTTGAGCCTCAGGCACCAGGCACATGCTCCCAGCAGGCTGAAGCCAACATTCTTGCTCAGTGCCCAGGAAGAGCCAATGGAGACTTGTACATCAAGTCCAAAAGAGAAAAACCTGATCTGTTTA
Source organism: Scopus umbretta (assembly GCA_013400535.1). Taxonomy (NCBI): domain Eukaryota; kingdom Metazoa; phylum Chordata; class Aves; order Pelecaniformes; family Scopidae; genus Scopus; species Scopus umbretta. Next base: position 28,849 of record VZTL01039201.1, read on the forward strand.
ATTACATGGTACAGACAGAAGTGGGGGCGAGGAGAAACCTAAGACGTGGAATGGTAAATTCTGCACTTGGAGATACCTTCATAACCGCAACTCTTGGGATGAGTGGCTCTTGCTCCCCAAAAGTTCATGGAGGTTGTGCAAACACCAGAGGAGGACATGGGATCAGCTGGTGGAGAACCCACGGGAAATTGTGATAATCTCAGTAACATTCTTGCTGGTTTCAGCAGGGTTGGAGTGAGGCTGAGAAGAACCGTCACCTGCCCAGAGAACAGGCTTCTCAGCCCTGTC
>VZTL01039202.1:0-15888 GCA_013400535.1 Scopus umbretta
CTGTCTGATCTGTAGCTAATTCTCTTGCAGAAAATACAAGGCTCATTCTTGAAGGTGGATGAACCCCAGGTGTCTCACCGTGGGTAATGATAAAGCCCACAGTGAGTGAACAGGAGAGGGATGCGGGGTCTGCCCTCCAGGAAAAGTGCTTCAGCATTCTGTCCCAGAGGGTTTTGATGAAGATTTTGTTGTGCATGGGCCTTCTAATGGAATAGAAAATGTAGCAAAAATCTAAGATGTAATGCAAGCCTGCCAGCAGCCGCTTATGTTTTAAATTGGTCCTGTGTTCAGGCAGGTGTCCCAACCCAAACTTGCCTACAATAGGAAAAATTGGTAGGGTTAAATCAATAGGCAGTCTTACTGTGAACTCCAGATAAATGCTTGCAGCACATACCCTATGATTTGTTTTGTTCCAGATCTCTAAGCAGGCTTTACCAGAAAGCACTTGCTGCCGTGGGGGAGATGGTTATGATGGCACACCCACAGAACTGTAGCTCCAGGTAGGGAATAAGCAGCAGGACTAGATGAGCTTCTTCATGGCAATGCCCTAAGCAGTGAGAGTGAGAAATGCTGGAAAGCCTGTGGTGAAATGGGTAGAGTTATTTCTAAACAGAGTGAGGTTTTGCACTGCTTTTTTGAAGACATGAAGGGGGCAGGGTTTGTCATGAGCTGGGATTTGCTCCTAGATAACTCAAGTCAGAATTTATTGTCTTTGAGTTGTCCTTGAGTGCATTTCATATGCAATAGCAGCATTCAGAAATGCAGATTAGTAGTTCTGTAAATCAGCCACTGTTTTTATTTTCATTTTTGTTCTGAAAACATTCAGGGGACTTGCAGTAAGGCCCCACGTATTACTGTAGTATTGTAAATTATCTTTAAGTTGGAGAAACTGCTACATGAAGTATCTCTCCTATGCAGTGTGTTCAGTTCTTTTTTTCAGCGTAACCCATGCAGGTACAAGAGGCTTCTTTGGTAACTGCTCTGAGGAAGTAAGGCTTGATTTTGTGAGGTGCCGAGTGCCCTTGGTTTTAAGGATGCCCAGCCTCGGGAGAGTGCGCTCTGGACAAGGCTTTAACCTTGGGTTGATGTGTTGGGTTGACAGTTGGACTAGATGATCTCAGAGGTCTCTTCCAACCTTAATGATTCTATGATTCTGCGGTTCTATGAACCTCGCTGGCTGATAATAGCTGTAATAATGAGAAATGGCAAGGCGAAATTTTCCTGTTGGTGCACTTGGTATTTCTTTCCCATTTCATGCCTCCTGCAGGAACTTTTTCAGCTTTTTTTCATGTCCCTGTTCATAATGATTTAAGTGTTCAACCAAAATAAGTTTTTCATAAGGAAATTTGAAAGAAGCTTTGTCTTTTAGGATTTGCTTGTCGTATAATGTCCTGAGGTTAAGCTTGTTTACGTTTAACTGGCTTAGGGTAGGGCAGTATTTCTGGAAGCATATTGAAGCTAGAAATTCCAAACTCTGTGGAGTAATGCTCCAGAAGGGTTCCAAAGAGGATTTTCCTAATGACTAACACGAATGGTCCAATTGTTTCTGTACCCCCTTTTTCAGCAGCTGGTAGTAGTAACTCCTTTAGGACACAATGGAATAGGTAAAGGCTAATTCCCTCCACTAGGAAATATTTCTTTTAACACCCATTAATAAGAGGTTGATGTACATAAGAAGACTTAGCCCCCTTTCAAAATACTTGGATATTGCTTTGCTCCTTATTAATTTGGAGGCATTGGTAATCACTATAAAGTTCCATACCTTTAAAAAAAAATAAATCTTCATTCGCAGATTAATGAGTTCTTGTGGCCATAAATTTCACTAGCTACTAGTATTGAATAAGGAAGAACGTGAAAAATATATTTCCCAAACCTGCTGAATTATATTTTCCCAGGTGAATCCCTGAGTTGAAACAGGATTTTGTGGGTTATTTGTTGTAAGAATGATCATTCCCCTCTGCTGTTCCCCTGAAACTTTTCTTTCTTTTTCTCTCCTCCTGGAAAACATATACAGAGTTAAATATTTTAACTCTACTTGATGCTACTGTGTATTGCACTGATGAGTTGCATTTCCTACTTTTTTGTGGTAGGAACAAGTTTGTCTGTTTGCATCCAACTCTTGGTTTGGTTTTGGTTTTTTTTTTTTTTTCCTAGGTCATAGACATTAAATATGTCCATAGATCAGTCTGTGTGANATTATTAACTCCTCAAACAGTGCTATCTTTTCATTTATCTGCACAGCAATTGGTACCCTTGTCCGTGATGGTGATTTCGAAATGTCATTGCAATGCAAACAATGAATAACATTATACTTAAATAACAATCATACAAGATAGCAATGTACAGAGAAAGTAGTCTGAAACCCGGTACGCTTTCACACCCTCCATGAGGTTTGCTTTGGGTTGAAGCCTCTAGGTTGCACTGCAGTCTGTGGAAAAAAATGAATAACACCATTCCTCCATAGCCAGAAAAGTTTCTAGTGGGACACCTAAAAGTGCTGTGAACGCATAAAAATTAGTGACATTAAGGCCACATGTTTGTTAACTTGGATCAGCGGGTATGCCTGCCGTGATGACACCAGTGGGTACAGAGAGAGCAGGATCAGAAAGTTTTCTTTCTTCAGCTGTCATTCCGCTCCACTGTCCAAGAAGGGAAGTTAATGATGCAGGAAAAATGAACAGCAGCGGCAGCTGGATCCCAGTGACTTCTACTAATATTTTCAGAAGGGGAACAGCTACAGGCTGCCATGTTCAGTGTTTCCTGTGGAAATCAAGAAATAGAAAAGAAAATTACCTTTGCACAGATTCCGAATGCTTAAAAGAAACAGATTTCATACTACGGCTGGTGCCTGGAAGTGGAGTTGTGGGAGAATGTTCAGAGAAGTCTTTGCTGGCTTATGTTTGGACTTGATCTTAAAGGTCTTTTCCAACTTAAATGATTCTGTGACTGGGGTCCCTGCACCCACACTAGGACTTGAGCAGGGGTAAGCTTGTAGGAATAGGTCTGTCCTTTGTAAATCATCCTTAGTTTAGTAGCCTGCCTTTCTGTCCTGTCTTGTAAGCACAGTTCCACAAACTGCCTGCAGTGTGAATGTACTACGCTGACGCTTGCACACAATTTCAATCTCTAGTTAGAAAGAGGTCCGTATTTTCCTACTGCTGTTCATCTTGGTGAGAAAACAACCTGGTCATAATATCTGTGGAGTTTATACTCAATCCAAGTCCTTACAGTAGCTGTCTACCCTCTTGATCATCTGGGTCATGAACCTGCTAAATAGATTGGAAGCTTCCTATGAACAGGATTTGAGAAGCATAAACAGTAGGGGCCAAGGAAAAAAAAAAAGTTAAGAAAGAATTAAAAAATTAAAAGTTAAGAATTCCAGAACAAATGAAAACCATAGCAAGGATTAATGCTTATGGTATTTCAGGTTGTATAAGTCAGATGGAATAAACACTGATTAAAAAATTCCTAGGTTTGGGGTGCTTCCTCTTTTGAATACATTTTCATAGAGATCCAGTGGAATATCAAATTAAAATCTGTTGGAATCTTTCACTATAATGAGAATTAACTATTGCCAGTATCTGAAGAGTTCATTTGTTGTTTATTTACCCATCTGGTCATTCAGAGTTCTGGAAGAATGACACTTACTGCCTTCTGAGCATTTTCTTTTTCCATTTCAGGTTCTGGTTGTGGGTACTTCACATCTGAAAACCTATCCTTTCATGTGAGAGCATCGTATGAGGAACTTCAGTCCCGATTTACGGAGTTGTTTATGTGCTGAACATGCTGACTGGTGCCTGATAGAATTATGCAAAAGCACTAAGGTGTGTATCTAATTCACCGTAAAAGTTCCAGGTGCTTAGTTTCCTTTTATAGAGTAACTGATGTTGGAAGGGACCTCTGGACATCTATAGTCCAGTCCCTCCTGTTCAAAGCAGTTCAACAAGATCAGGTTTCTTTGGCCCATGTCTAGTCTGGTTTTCAGTACTTCCAAGAGTAGAGATTCCTCAACCTCTATGAGCAACCTATTCTAGTCTGTTACCATCCCATGATGAAAACATCCTTCCTTCCTTCCATCTAGTTGCTGCTTCCTGTGCTGTGACTTGTATTCATTGCCTCTTGTCCTATCGCTGTGCACCTCCTTTTTCTGTGGCTCATGCTTAGCATGGCTTTTAACCTACAGTATTTAATGTAGTCCAGAATTAGGGAACTTGACTGTATACTGCAGGGATTTCTTTGGTTGCAACTTGAGAGCTTGGTTGGACCTCAAGAAGGGTAGTCATGGATAAGCCATGGGTGGAATCTGAAAAGTTGCCGCTTCCGTTCAAAGTCTGGTACAGATATTTTGTGAGACTTCGGGCATGTCAATCCTTTGAAGTTTTGATTCTTCATCTGTCAAATAAGGAGGCAGTCATGTTCCTCTGCATCTTTGCTTAGCTGCTAAGTTCTCTGTTAACTGTATGTATGACACCATGCCTACAGGTAGGGGAACAGTATTGCTGATTGTATATGCTGCATTAAAACTGACAATACTTTAATAGTGTAGAAACACATTCAGGAATCCAGAAAGGGTTTTATTGTATGCTCGTTTTAATGTACCAGCCAAATGGCAGTGGTCATGAATTGTTGACAATTAAACACTTAGCATATGAAGAGCTGAAGATGAGAACGTGGATGTATACGTTTCCATCAATAATTCACAGGACATTAGAGCCTCAATGTCAGAAGTTGTACCTCTGCACAGGATGACAGTATATTAATGAAGTTGCTCCCACCATTACACTCCAATTGCTAATTTATTCATAGTTTACTAGCAGTGGGGAGAGAGGGAGAAAGGAAAACCCAAGGTCTGAGTTCAGTAGCCCTTGAAACAAAGCTGCATGTTAGCTTTATTTACAGCATTTGATTTCTGAGTCCTGTATCTATTTCAGCTGTGGTGAATGAGACCAGATTAAAAGGAAGCAAGTGATTACAGTCCAGATAAATTGACTCGAAGTAGGCCTTACCACCAAATCATCCCACTGGAGCGGAATGTTAACAAAAGTAAGGCAATCATGTGTTCAGGATGATACGGTGAAACATGTTCTCATTTCCCTAAAAACCCACCCTGAGTTCGTAGTGTTTAATCCTGTGATTTTAATTGTTATTGTTATCCCTGTTATCCCTACAATAGGGACTGTTATCCCTGCAAAAATACTCAACACAAGTTAAAATATATTAACAAGGTAAAGATATGCTGAAATACTGACCCGTTATGCTAGCTGCTATATAAGCAGAGAAGCGAGAGGCGGTCACTTCTTGTGTGCCTTTATAACTGGTGTATTCTGGAAAAGTTTTACTAGTTATGAAACATGGGTGAAGGACATGATTTTTTAAATCAGTGTAGCTGTGCTAGTACACCTCTTAATGGCTCTGGCATCAAAGAGGCCGGGTGTCATCTTTACAGGATAGTGACAGGCCTTCATACCAGAAAAAAATGAGAAGGTTTAGGAGTCTTTGTGGGTCAGAAAGTGCAGAAGCAGATTTTGGATGGATTTGGCGCATGCTGTCACTCAAGTATGAAAGAGTTGATTACTTTGGAGAACTGATATGCATGCATGCATGCACACACCCTCTCTATCTGTCCCTGTCCTCCAGCACCTGCTGCTGCGCCTACCCCCAATGCTCCGTTTTACAGGGAACTCTCCTAAAATGGCGTAGGCGGGCAGGGTCCAATTACCTTCATGTTCGTAACTGGCACTCATTTGCAGATCCGTTTCAAAATTCAATAGAAATACCTTCGAAATCACAAAATTGTGCCCCCCTAATTATTGCTTTGCCTGTAAATTGCATTGAAGGAAGTCATGTTTTGAAAGGCTTGCCAATTAACTTTATACAGATGTCTGCAGTCCTTCTCATTTCAGAGGCATTGTGCAAAGTACATGTTAAGCAAAATTTGGTGTGCAAGCTAGTTCATGAAATACACCCATTGACATACATAAAGATTCCTGTTAATCTGTGTGTGTACATTACTAGTACACATCAAATGTGGGCACATCTGTTTCATTCAAAATGTGCCAAATTCGCTTGGAGAATTTATACACATTTTTAGCCTATAGAATTTGCAAGCTCATTTTGGATGCAGCGACTTGAAGATCTCTACTTGAAAGCTAAACATGCTAATTGGAGGTGTCAGTAACTTCCATCGGGGATAATGCTAAGTAGTTGGAAAGAGTGACTGATGGGGGAGTGCTGTAGATGAGACTAAAGAGAGCAAAGCGTGTAGCATTATAGGAGAAGAACAAGACCCCAGGTGTCTGTGCAAGATCATAAATGTTGTGGAATGGGATTCCGTTCAATGAGTGGGCAAGTGCAACAGCCCTGGCCTGATAATGGGCACCTCCTCACCCTGAATCCCGGAGCTGGGAAGAAATTTGCTTAAAGGTGCAGTTCCCAAGACCATGGACATGACTTGTACCTCTAACAGTCTCATAATGTGCATAGTCAGTCCAGTGTCGAATAATTGTCCAGCTGGAACGGTCTCTTACTACTTGTTATTTTAATTAAATATTAATTTGGGGATTACATTGACACAGCCTTTCGTAGGAGGTCATTGGTTCTGATTCCAGCCAGGGTTGTCTAGTGGCAGTCTGATGCTTGCTATGGAAATTAGTTGGTCGTCCTTCTTCAGGGTCTACCGGACAAATGCGCATGTTGCAAACCCACCATCACAACTGGCACTACTGAGCCGTCACGTTGACCTTTTTGCTGGCTCAGTCAAAGGTTTGATTTGTGCATTGGAGATGAAATAGTCTTCCCAGCTCTCATTTCCTGAAACGAAGCATGTCGTGGGACAACATGGAAGTTTATATTGCGAACTAGTTAATGGTGACATTGTTGGCTGGAGGGGAAAAAAGTCCTTTTCTTTTTTAGCTGATTCATTTGGTGCTTTTTAATACTAAAAAGAGGAGACAAAAAGTAAACACATGCTGTTTCCTTATCGTCTCTTCTTACCATTAGGAAAACTGCAAAGAGATTGTTGGGAAGCTTCTTTCCTTATTTCCAGTTTTCCCAGTCTCTCTCTGATCTCTTCTGTGAGTAGTTTCTCTGAATTTACACTTCCTCAGATTCACAGTGTTGTAAGCTTTCTTCCTACTATGCAAAAGCACTTTGCTGTGCTTAAGCACTTTCCATGGACTGTGCATAGAAGAAGAATGTAGAATGAAAATTACACATTTAGAGTGAAGCTGATCATATTTCATATTAGGACTATAGTTATATGTAATTTATGCAGGGCTAACAAATGCTAAATAGCGATTGCATGCATGGTTTGTAGATGTTAAAGATGGTTAAGATGCCATTATAAATCATATGTTAGAACTGCAACTGCCAATTAAGAGACTAACATGTAACTACATGTGGGAACATTGTATTAACCCTTCATAAACTATTCCCAAAGTACTGTTGCTATACATGATACTCATTTTATGCTTAGACATAAGAGTGTAAAATAAAATGAGATGAAGGGAATGTTTATTCAGTTTTCAGTAAGGAATTTTGGTGAGATTTTTCCCACAGATGACAAATAATTTCATTTGATTAGATTAAAAAAAAAAGGAAAAAAATTAGATCATCAGAAAGAAAAGTCCATAGATTCATGGAAATAGGGTAAGTTGTGAGACTGATAATTTAACTGCAAAGAAGTCTTGTTGTGAGTGTGCAGATGGCTCAAAGTCTTTGAACTTGCAGTCTGAAGGTGGTGTTCCTCTCCTACTACACCCTGCCCCTGCAATCCCAGTGCCATCCCATGGTAGAATGTGTTTATCCAAACTGTGAAAGTAGAACCATCAGAACCTTGGATTTTCAAAGTTCTTACCATCCTCTGACCCCCCTTCTCCCTCCCCACCAAAACAAAAAAGGTTCAAAACAAAAAGCTCCTGAAGGGTGATGATCTGAATGACTGTTGATCAACATTCTTGGATTAATCATCCAGAGGAATGTGAAAATATTCCCTCTGTGACATAAAAAGGGTTCTGTTACAAAGTTAGGGACATGTTTAGTAAATCTTGTCTCAATTTAAAAATCATCACGGCTGCCGGTCCTGAATGCCAACACTCTCATTTTTCACACGGAAACATAAATGACTGTACATGAATGCAGGAACTTAATATTGCAAAGCCTAGATGTTTCCGTCTTTAATAACATTAGAGATAAAGACAAGTGACTTCTTAGCCTCTTGATGGTTCCAAGAATTAACCAAATTGTAGGACTTCAAATTTATTAACAATTGCCAGATTTTAATTATGTTTATTCAATTAACTAACTCAAGGACGATTTTTTCAATGTAAATGATGACCTTAAACACAATCACTATGGAAAGGAGAAATGAGATATGGGTAAATGGCATATTATTACATGCTTCAGCATCATCTTGAGTTTAATAAGTGAAACTTAAGTCGGGGAGGGAAATGTTTCGCTAACAGAAGGTTTTTGTCTTGTTACTTTCAGATATAAAACGTGCTTCTTCTCTGGCAAGTATATTAGACTGGAACAGGTTGGTGGCTTCTGCAGTAGCTGGTCCAGCTGTGGCCCAGGTCACCTTTCAGGGATCAGCTTGTATTTAAAAAATACCAACTTCAGGGGGGTTAGAAGGTGAGATACCTTCAAGGGTTTGGGCTATGAGTCTCTTTCTCTCCCAGTCTAGATAGGCAGGGTTGTTTTCAGAATGTATATTCAAGATTGGCAGGTGCCAAATGCTGAGTGGTGGGGAAGCGGGAATGGTGAGGGAATATAAATGCCAAAGATTATCCATCTGATAGATAAAGCCTCAGGATTTAACTAAATAGAAATTTACTTTGGTACATAACAGATGTCCAGATGTCCTTTGGGATGAATTCATTTATTTAAATCCTATCTGTTTTAATGAAACACTTTTTAAAAGCTGGAATGAAACCTGACTTAAATGCCCACTGAAATGCCTGCCAAAACCCAGCTGCTCGACAAGGGTGGTCTAACAAATGTGCTTCAAAGTATTACCCGGTGGTTGATCAATACTTTGGTGCTGCCTTTGGTAGACGGGAGTTTAGCAGCTACAGGTTCCTCCCTTGTACTGGTGTTGCTCTGTTTTCTAGAGCCACGGAATATCTTAGCAGGCTGATCTTAAGAACAGTTCAATGTTACTTGGCTGGCTCTAGTTATGAGAAGCCATAGGAAAAATCTTAAATATGCTTAACTCTGTTGCGATGCATTATGAAGAAATAGGAAAAGATGATTGAAAGCTGTTTTTCACAGGTGAGATTATTCCTGGCTTCTTATACCAAAATTATCGTAATGATACAGCAACGACGACAGTGGTACAGTCAGTCTGCCATCAGTCTCAGGAAGTTAGACTAGGAAGTATTTTAATTTTTTTTTTTAAACTTAAAATGCTTACTATTTCCTACTGATTGTTTTCAAGAAATATTATGGCTGAAAATTCAAAACTTGGCTAGCTTAAATATGTAACCACTTTTCAGCAAAGTGCTAAAACAAAAGAAAACTTCCTAGTGTTTGAAAAATTTCATGCTTGGCATCTAGGGTTTCAGGTCTTTTCCAGCCACCGTAGGAACTGCTTTTCAAAACTAGGATTTTTGTTGGTGAGTTGCTTGGGGTTTGTTTATGTGTTTTCATTTGGAAATGTTTTAACCATCTTTCTTGGCTGAAGAAAAGGAGTCCGATACTATCTGATGAACATTTTCGAACTGTCTTTTCCATTCAACGTGCATTCTTGTTGCACTGGAACAGGTGAGATGGAAGGGAAAACCACTCTCCCACCCCCTCAGCTCCAGGTGAACTCTGTGTGCCTGACCTTGGTTGTGTATTTGTCATAGCGCAGGTTTGACTCGGCGAGTGCTGGTGGCACAAAGAGGAAGCAAGAAGATTTCACATGTGGCCCAAGCTTGAAAACTCCCTGTATTGTGGAGACAAGCAATGAGAAATCAGGGTGCCCACGTGATGATCCCAGACTGCTCTGACACAGGCTGCTGAAAAGCAGAGGGCTTTGTTTCTTGGCTGTATTTAGAGATTAATTGCTTAAACAAACATAGCATTTTTAAAAGCTTTAGGAGTTTCCAAAAAAACTATTTCCATAATCAGTCTGACACAGTTGAGGGGCGAGGGTATTTTATTTAACTTCTTAGAATTTACTGAAGAACAAATGCATCTCTTACTACCTGATGTAGGCTTGTCTGTCATGAAAAGAAGGCAGATATTAAAGGTTGTATTTTCAGAAGTCCCTAGCAGTATGCATAGCTGGAGGCAGAAGGAGTCTAATTTTATTTTTTAAGACCTCTAGAAGGTATGAATATAAGAGTTCACTTAAGTAGATCTTTCAGATTGTCCAGACTACTTCCCAGCACAGAAAGTGAGAGAGATTCTTCTTTTTCTCTTTACAGTTACGCCTACAAAACTGTGACCATATATCTTTCCTTGTATGGAGCCAGTATTTTCAATGACGGTTAAGGAAGAGAAAAATACATTGAAATACTGATAGAAGAGAAATCCATTGTCTGGTTTTTGGGAGATCAATACGCCATGTAACAATTTCAAATGCGTATGTTCTGAAAGCAAAAGGAGAGGAAGGGAGGAGAATGAACACTGACAAAATCTTTGACAAACGACAAAATACCAATTCTAAAATTATGCTGTTAGCTACTGTTGATGTAAAGTAGATCCTAAAATGCAAAGACATACAAGGCCTTTTGGCTGCAGCTGCCGTGACACCGGAAAAAGTATTACATCAGCGAATTTGCTATTGTGTCCTGTGTAACATAATAAATACGGCTTTAGGATGTGTCTTCATCAACGGGATAGGCCAAACTCCTGCAGGTTTTGCCTTAATCTGACCCTTTCCGCAGAGTCCAGAACCCGTTGCCCTGATGTTGAGCTGTCCGCAGGCATGGGTCGCTGGCGCAGCGTGAGGGCACAGACCTTGACCAGAGGTTGGCTTCGGTCTGGGCTGGTAGCTGGCCTGCTTTGTAGCGAGGGTGCTGGCTGGTGGAGCTGGAGAGCTGGTAGCATTGTACGATGATCACCGGGAGAACTACATTCGTGCCTCCTCTTCCTGTACTGGAAATCGTTGGCTCAGCCTTCTACTCCTACCTCTTCTTGCTGGATTTCTGTTGCATTTCCCAGCATTAGAACAGTCTTAAAAATCTTCCTTCCAGCTGCCTAGAACCTCTGGGACTGTTCTTATTGCTGGTGTGTCATGCAGTCGACGGAGGAACCACTTGCTGTAGCACGCACGAGGGAATATACATTCTGCTGTAAGTACAGCACAGGGCAGGAGTTTCCCATTTTATTGCAGCCAAATACAACAAAGAAGCAGAAGCTGTTTAATCTTGAGCTCATCAGCGCAGTTTTGTGTTGCATTTAGTTACTCTGTCTGTTTGCATGTGTGTGCATGTGTTGTCTTTTTGTTAGGCAAGCTTTTCTTTTGTTTGTTGACAGTTGCAATGAGAGTTGATATTGTACCTACAATACTACTCATTGATTACCTTCTCACGGCTCAATCAGTTCCTTGATGTGTTGTTATTTGGTGAATAACAGTGATGTGAATTTAAAAAAAAAAAAAAAGGAAATAGCTTTTGTGATCTCAGATGAAATTTATCTAGAGGACTACTGTACGGGCACAGGCCCACACTATTTACCACCAAGATGCACTCATATGGCACTCCAGTGCCATGATCATGCTGTAAGGATGTTTCACCTAGCTAAAATTTTACAGCATATAAGTCAATGTGACAATTCCTCTGAAAATGCAAGATGTGAGCATGTATATCTATTTAATTTCCTTTGCTTTTCTGAAATCAGACCAATTATTAATTGTTCACATTCTAGTTTCCTACTGTCTGCCAAGGGCAGGCTTCTACCTACTCCAGAAAAACACTGTCAGTGTTTTGTTTTCCAATTTGTACAGTGCACCACGCACCCAGCTGATGTAAAGAATGGTCGAACTGTTGTGGTTGCAACCATCTTTTCATTTCAGTCTCCCAAATGCTGACAGCAGTAAATACCGTAAGTATCTTTTGGCTATATCGTGCTGTTAGCAAATCCTGATATATGATCCTGCAAACTATTTGTTAGTGGTATAGACTAAGGAATTGGCATTTGGATAGAAAAGCAGGGCTTGCATTTGAGGAGGAGTTATGTTCTAGTTACTCTTCGGATATGAAATATCTGCATTGTTGAGCTGCCTGTTTATTTTTAGATTGGGTTTGCTAAGGCTGTTAGATGCTTTGAAAGCAATTAGAGCTGAGATTAGACATTTGTCACTAAGCAGATAAATTCATAAATAAAAATAGTTATTAGATGTCTGAGAAGAATTTAAATAAAACCTTAATTAAATGAAGAGGAAATGCATCTTGCTGAGGATGAGAAGCCTGTGAGAATAATGGTTTGAAAAAAAGCTTGAGAGCATCTAAAACCAGTATTTGGACTAACGTCGAGTCCAGCTTTTCCTGGAGTGTTATCTTGGATGCAGAGACTGAAGCTGGGATCACCACAGCTGAGAAGATCTGATTCTACACCTTGAGTCATATCAACCTTTGTAGTTTATACTAAAGAGCAAAAATTCTTTGGTTAGAGGCTGTATTGGGGTTGTGTCTTTGGTTGCAGATCGGAGGATCTGTCATACACATCGGCAGGTTACGTTAGCACCTGATAAAAAAGGAGATGTTGGGAGAAAAGTCTTATGTGCAACTGCTGTGACTGATGTAAGATGGAAGTTGGTCAGGGGAAGGCACTGGTGCAGGGCTCACGCTGAATACAGAATCTTCCAGAGACCTCTGACTCTTAAAACTCTTTACTAGTGTGGATTGTTATACACAGCAGCAACTTGCACAGAAATTGGGTGGCTCTTCCATCCTTTGTGGATTTCAAATAAAAGCCGCTCGTCTTTATGAAACGGGTATCGTTGCAGAAATTATGGGTCTGTTGTGGAAATATTTTGGGGAGGATTCCTGGTTTATATTCTGCCTGGAGGACTGTAACTGTTCTTTTTGTGCCTGAAACCTCTAAATCTAACCAAGAAGTCTAAATGATTTTGTAAAGCCTTGAAAATGCAACTTGAATACAACCTAATGGCTGAACGGATCAAGGGAAAATAAAAAGTTCTGTTTGCTGCCTGAGTCATGAGCTTTGTAAACTTGGATCTGGCAATACTGTGGACAGGCCCGAGCACTGCTTAAGTTTGCTTATTTTTCTCATGTCTTTCTCACTAAGGAGTATTTTGAATAGACCGTGCAAGAGCAGTGCAAACCTTAGAGGTCTCCGTAGGTAGAAAATAAGAAATTGGCCACAGAGCGTTAGCTCATTTCCTTCCAGCAGTAGTTCTACCACTGATGCTACCAGAAGAAGTTATTCAGGGCTGTAAATCTCCAGTAACCGAACAGCTGGTACTACAGGAAAGTAGAGATACGTTCTCTTCCTTATAGACATGTTGTGAGGGCTGTTGGTGTTGGTGGATTTTGTAAAATCAGAGTACGATGGAAATATTAGTCACTGTTGTTAATTTTTAAGTATTTGTGCATGGAAACAAATTGGTATGCTGAAAGGCTCAAGGCTAAAATTCCAAGCATATTTGACACATGTAGGTATGTATATAAGACTTGACATATATATATATTAAAAAAAAAAAAAAAAATCACAACTCAGTATTAACTACTAACTTAATTAGACAGGTACAGATCCATTGTCCTGGAAGAGAAACTATGGATCCCATGACACAAACTTATTAGTATGGATAATTTATCTAGGTAAGTCTTGGTCAGGTGGCAGGAAACTTTGCCAGTTGGATGAGGATCAACTGAGCACTTAGACCATCTCAGATTTCAGCTGTGTGTGGAGATCTCATACCTCTTGCTGCCCTAAAGAAATGGAACAAAACCACAAACAGACATTTTCATCCTCCTTTCTTCTATGAGGGTTTTTTTTTACCTTTTAGAGTCAATTCTTTAGACTGATTAAAACTTTCCCATTTCTTCCTCTTCAACAAATGTTCAAATGTGGGTTTTTTTTTTCTATTTTACCAGAAAATTAAAAAAAAAAAAAAAAAAAGAAAGAGTGTATGGCATTTATGCTGTTGAGTGGAAACTCGCTTGGTTTTAGCTCAGGTACTAAAGTTTCCTGGTTTGGATTTTGAGAAAATTTCCTTTATGGTATCACAGGATTTTTATGAAAACAAAATTATTTAAGACTTTTTGCAGGCATGTGGGGTTTGTTTAGTCTCAGTAAGTATATGGCAGTAGGACAGCTTATGACAATGCTGCTTCAGCACTCGTAGGAGCAAAGGATCCAGGAAAAGACATCCCCTGTAAATCGGTGCAGTTTCTTTAGACATTGCTCTCCTCAGTTCACTCTCAGATCTGGCAGTTTCAAATGGACTCCTCCTGGAGAATTATCAATACGAGGTCTAATAACTGCACACTTTGGCTTTTACCTTTATTAGGAAATTATGTCATGAATAAATATGAATGTTAGCTAAAATGTTACTGACTGTAATGCAGATGTAGTTAATAGAGGTATGGGAAAAAGTACTTTTGACATCATTTATGATAATTAAGTTCTGAATCTTGTTTGAGGGGGAGGTGTGTATTGCTGGCCAATTCAGTGTAAAAATATAGTGACTGATTATGATATTTTTCATACAGAAATCAATCTGTGATCTATAGATTGGAATAATTCTCATAACAGGACAAACCAAACCAGGTTTTTTATTCCGAAGCCTTGAGATGTTGTGGTCTGGATGCAGATATAGGGGATGAAAACTTTCCTTCTATGGATTGTTTTGTGGATTATTATTATTATTATTATTTTTTTAATGGAGTTGAACTACTTTGCTCATTCTGTGTCCCAACCTTTTTGCTCCGATGGAGATCCTGGAGGGGACCGGGTGCTGGGGCTGGGCAGGGGTGACTTCATTTGGAAGGGATTGCAGCAATGGTCTTTTTATCTGTGCCAGGAATAAGGAACTAATATAAAGGAGCTCAGAATCTGGCTTTCAGTTTCCTACAATTTTCATTTTTGTTATAGTAGCGGAATTATGAGTAGTAGTACAGAGAAACCTCAAGAGATAGGGGCTGTAAAATGCTACGCAAGGTGCTGTTTAGTCATAAGGGGCAGTATTTTAAAAACACTAAAAAAAATAAGTAATACATAAGGTTTAGCTCATGAGAGACTTTATAAAAAGCACTTCCACCATTTTGGCATCTAAAGTCAAGATCTGGGCAGGGAATTGTTTTCAAGATACTTGATGTCTACGCAGCACAGGGAGAGGAGGGAGCAGCTGGCTGGACAGAGAGCACAAATAAGTGAGCTTTAGGAACCCCGGTTAAAAATGTTAAGGTACTGCACAGTGCTGCCCTCTGAGGCGCCCAAGTTTGCTTTGACACCAAAAATGGCACGCTTGTGTTTCTGTGGGGCTCCACTGCGGCTTCTCTTCTCTGCTGCTTCTGGTTAATAGGGCTAACCAGACCTAACTCAAAGGAGCTCTGTGTGGTACTGCACTTGCTCCAAATCCCTTTGACATCTTTCTATTGAACTGGGGGAGAATTAATTCAAGCCCTAGCAGGCTGGCCAGACAAATCGCAGGAGGTGAAACACCGTGGAAGTGTCATACCCTAGATCACACCGCAAGGTCTGCGCCTGAAGTCTGCTGAAATCCAGACCAGCAGTCTTGGCTGCGAGAAGCCGCCGCTTCTGAATGGGGGAGAGCTGGGGGAGAAGAGGAGGTTAGAAGAAAAAAAAGGTGTCACAAATTCTGCAGCTTCAGTTCTGCGTTGTTTATCAAACTCTGCATTTGCCTGACTAAAAAGCACTTAGATTAAAAAAGAAGAATCTAGCTGGTTGCAGGATGTTTCCATTTGGATTTGG